>JZKD02S2301665.1:418247-433094 GCA_000966675.3 Picea glauca | reverse complement strand
AATAGTGAAATCATTTTCATGGCAGGTCTATTCACCACTTCAGCTTGGCCACCACTGGAATGGTCGTACCTCTAGCAAAAAGCTGGAGTACCTGGGAGGCAATATACTAAAATTTTCACCATGAAGGCATGCGAGAGGTACGGAGACACATAGCCCTGCAAGAACGACAAACATGTAAGGCCTGAGTTCGCACCATTGTGAAGTTCTAATGGTAACTGCGACATCAGAGAAAAAAAAGTTGAGTGTGGAAAGACAAAAGATCCATTGGGAGCAAACAAAATCCCTGCACAAAAGCTAATACCTCGGCAAAAACGGCCCAATTTCCAAGACAGTTGCACAAAGTATTCACCTTGAGCCAGCCAATATTCTGTTACAATGGGCGGTGAAGTGTTAGCAGGGACAATTTGTGACAGATATTGTATCTTAGTTATTAGTCCTTGCATCAGCTCGAGATATGATGGGAGTGGGTTAACTTTGTAGCAATTTTTTTTATCAAGTTATTTATTTTTATTTTTTTTCAGGTTTTTTGGTGGTTAGTTTTTAAATTTTTGGTCAATCCAAAATTTTGATGGATTTTCTGAGTATTTGGGTTGATTTAAAATAGGATAAAATCCTGAATAAAGTTTTAAAATGAATGAAACTTTAATCTATATGAAACTCATACTACCCCTAAAACTCTGGCCGGATTCAAGTCTATTTTTATTTTTTTTTTACTTAAAAACGAGTCTGTTTGCTTCCTAGTTAGCCTCATCAATACCCGTTGTCCAATGGGAAAAATTGATCTCATTCAGTTAAATCTAGTGCAGTACGTCACAATTGATTTTATTCACTATTTAGTCGGCATTCTCTCCGTGCAGCCAAAATTTGAGAGGCCACCATGAGCACTGTTTTGTCGGCATTCTTTCTACAGTAAGTACGGCCGCGTAGTCATGCATGGCCGACTTACCAAACGGGCCCGACAAATAAGTTGTGGACTTTTTGTTTTTAGTCTCTGCAACTTCTCAATAATTGCTGTCTGCCATTATCTTTCACAAATTTCTAATCACATAAAGTTCAATCTATGCAATCCAAACTCTCATTGGTTGGAGATGCCCATTTTCAACCCCAGAAGTTTCGATTAACCCAACAACATTGACCAACACATTCGGAGTCGTGCAGGAGGATGCCTTTTTACTCAGAATCAGCGTTATATATACATGAGACCTGCACTCGTATATTTACCATTAATCCCACAGATATTAATGTAATGTCGAGTTGCAACACAGATAGAGCCTGCGTATAATTATTAGATAATGGAGGCCTCGTCAGAGTCTGAACCAGAAGAGAGAGAGCACCGCCTGTCATCTTAAGCCTGCAATGATCCATGTCACATATTTGGACTGGAGAAGAGGAGGTGCTCTCTCTCTTCACGTTTAGGCGCATCCGGCGATATGCACGATGGTGATTGCTTGCTCAACTTCTTCCTGGTAAGCTTCAATCATGTCTACAATTGTATATTATGGCTCATCACATTTAACAATTTTTTTTGTTGATTAACTCACCAGTTTATTCGGAAGTTGGAGCACGCACGCTGAGCGAGGTCGGGGGAATTTGCGTTTGGAAGGGTTCAACCAATAGTCATAATAAGGGTTAGTAACTTCTGAGAGATTTGATAAATAGACTGGCTTGCGTGCGAAAGGATGACTTTAACTCGGTGCCAGTTAAATTTGGGTATGCATTCTGCTCGAGCCATGGACTTGTCTGTGCACTCGTTAATCAAATGAACAATCAAATTAAGTTTGAATATTCAGATATGCCATTTTAATGAAATCTAGGATGAAATTCAGATAATATTGTGTTAATTAATAAATATTTGCGATATTCAGATACATGCCATTTTAAAGAAATCTATGATGAAATTCTATTTTAAAGAAATCGGGTTTGAAGATCATAATAAATGACCATTTTAAAGAAATCAGTGATGGAATTCTATTCAGTATTTCAATCTGGAAGATCATAGTAAAACTAAAATACAGCATTCCACCTCTTCTTGTTTTTAAATTTTTTTAGTGATTAAGATTGGTCAATTTACATATTATAATGATTGTAATTATAAATGATTTTGATTTATTTTTTTATAGAGTTGGAACTCATTACAATAATATACCTATTATGAATTTAACATATCACTTATATAAATATTATTAATATACCATAAAAATAATTTGATTAATATAAGAGACTAAATATTTCAATATTTTATTCTATATTTCAATGTTTTATATTGTGAAATCATTTACAACCACCAGAATGGTGCAATGATATGGATATTTTAAAAAAAGTTTTGTGTACTTTCTCTGAAATAACTTTTTTGGATAAAATAGGAAGATATAAATTTGTAGGAAATCATTGTTTTTTGTTGTTAAAAATTTATTTTTTAATGTAGAAATAGATTCAGCATACAAAAACCCCAAAAAATATAGCCTGAAAAAATTATACAAAAATCTATAAATAGAGAAATTTGTTTATATATGAAATCTAAGTGAAATTATTTCTTTATGCAATTCTGTTATTAATGCTTTTCTTCTGCTAACACAGTTATTAGATATTGGGTTGTGCCTAGGAATATGAGATTACTTTTGGTTTAAGGTTTATTAAAGAATGGAGTGAGTTTTTTCTTTTTCTAAATAAATTGGAATTTTGTCAACCTTGATTATTGAAATTAACTATGAGGGGATTCAAAAATTCATGATTACTTTTTTTTCTTTAGAGTTCAGTGTGGAGAGATGTTCAGGTAAGTAATTTATTAAAATAATAATAAAAATTAATGATGATGAACCTCCACTCCACTCATATTAATTGGTCTATCACTTCATTGACATCAATTGGTTTATATAACCTTAAAAAAGAAAGAGATCAGGTCTATATATATATATATATATATATATATATATATATATATATAGAATGAATAACAATCAACTTAGATCCATTTAACTCTCAATCTGTAAATCTATAAAGAGATCAAATCACTGAAAATGCAAACTTTTTTTAGAGTGTAAAACATGAGAAAAGGTTAAAGATTTACACCCAGAAAAATTTGATCTTTCCAGAAACTAAATAAATCCAAAATTAAATAATGCTAGGATGGTTTATACAACTCAAAAATTTGATTTTTTTGGGGGGCAGATTTACATAACGAAGGGGTTGTAGATGTGCTTCTCGGGGCAATTCGTGAAGAACGTGGCTCTTGAGTCTGTGACTGTCAGTGAGCTGTCCAAATTGTTAGCGATGAAGGTTGTAAACACCAGACTTGAGTTTGAGGATTTTGGAGCATTTCCAATCCCGCATTGGTAAGGCTCGGCTTTTTTATTGTTTGTTGTATCTTCCAGCTTCAATTTGCTCTCCCAAGCTGATGATCAGAGTACGCCTGTGAGTTTCGCTGAGTCTGTAGTTGAAAATTGGTGCAGAAACAGTTGGTTGGAATGTCAATGCGGTGAACCCATCGCCACGTTGGGCATTGTCAGACTTTGGGATGAACGCAACACTACAGCTGCAATGCAACGAACCTCATTCGGTGGGAAATGTTCCAGCTGTGCTTCTGTTTCGCTCACCAAAAACGAATCGTGATTCTCCCTTTGAAGTTTCAGACGAGCCAGAGCCAGCTGCAAGGTCTCCTATCCGTTAATGGTTGGCTCAATGTGGTATGTGTCTGCTCTATATGTTTTGAGACAAGGACTTTGTTTCCTATATGTAAACAACTGTTCAAATCCTGCATCTGGCCTCATGGAGGATATCTGTGAAGATTTGACAGGGAAAGTGAAGATTCGAGGGGCTAAATGTTTTTTTTTTTTTTTTTACAGAAAACAGTGCTATTTGTCAGAGATACATATAAAATATGACGTAACAAATTGAAATGGTTGGATCGATGAGTTTTCTTGGTATTCCATGGATGCGTATTTGGTCACCAGTGTGAAACTAGTTTTTACAAATAAAGAAGAAATAGTATGTTGGATTAGACGTAATAAGGCGTTTGCCACCTCTTAACCAGAATTGTGTTATTGATTTTTTTAGCCAATCAAAGTTTTTAGAGGACATAGATTTGGAAAATCTTGAAGAGATAGATGGTAACCCAAATAAATACCAGGAATTTAATTATGTTAATACTTGTATTTGTAATAAGGAAGTTATATTTGGGGGATGTTTTTCTGAAATCTGGTAAGAAATTGTTAAATCAGTAGATTTGAGTGATTATTTTTGTATAATCCTATTTGAGTAATTATTTCTGTATAATCCTAGTGTCTCAAAGATTTTTCAGCATGGTGAATCCATTTCTGCATTCAGTATTTGTATTTGTAATGAGGAAGTTATATTTTTTGGGGACATTTGACTGAAATCTGGCAAGAAATTGTTAAATAATCAAATTTGAGTGATTATTTCTGTATAATCTGAATGTCTCAAGAATTTTTCAGCCTGATAAATCTATTTCTGCATTCAGAAATAGATTTTAAATAAAAAAAATAGTAATTTTTTACAGATTTATATCGCCAAATTTCTACTTAAAAAAATGGTAGAACAGTTAAAGACCCCTAACAACTGAAAGGAAAAAAAAAAAAAAAAAAAACATAAAAGATTGATTGAATTAGGATAATGTGACAAATAACAATGAAGATTTTACAGTGGCAATGAATTGTGTTATAATAGGAAAATTACAAGTTGAAGAATTTAAAAAGAAGATTGATTTCTTGTGACACGTGTGACTTGATAGAGTTATTTGATAGACTTTGGTTAAGAACAAATGCTTCTACTGCCACATTCCAAAAAATAATGATGTTTAGATGCACATATATTGAAGACTTTGATATTGATGTTGAACTCCATGTTCATGATTACGGTCTGATGACATGGGGACCTCAGCCCATTGCAGAACCAATTCCGCACTGCAAGCCCTAAAGCTCAATAGCTCTGACGTTCATCAAATCAAACACAGTAACTAAAACGCAGACAAACGGGATTTTCTTCATCATAATCCATTTAAATTTTTTGATTGCAAAGCCTCTTTGGTTTTGGTCTCAGCCAGTCATACGAATTTCGCCAACAATTTCGAAAAACAATTTTTTTTTACCTGTATCTGCTACTCCGATTTCTTCTTCTGCAACTGTCTCTATCTCCTCTATTCTTTGTACTCTTCCTTCTCTTTTTTAGGGTTTCTCCTTTCTTATCTTCCTCTATTTCTCTTTTTCTCTTCTCAGTCCTTCCAAATTTTCATGTGCGCTTCGTTTCTATTCTCCTCTGACTCTTTGGCTCTGCTTCTTCTTCCTTCTGTCTCTTATTCTCCGTCTTCGCTTTTTCAGTGGAGAGACTTCTTCCTTTGTCTCCTCCCTATTTCCTTCAACATGCAACATCCCTCCTTTTAAACCCTACCTCTGTGCAAAATTTTAATGGCCAAACGAATTGGATTAGACACCTATGAAAACGTACACCAGGAATCGTGTAGGCTCAATCATTGGCCTTCTAAATAATTAAAAAAAACCATGATAACTGAACCCCGATCTATGGGCGTATGGCTAACTGTTCGACGTGTAAGAGATGGGTTGACCGCTGGCTAAGAGAATCTCCGCCTAAAGGCAATTCATCGTGGATAAAGTTTAACTGTGAGTGACGGCTTGGCTAAACGTTTTACCTTTTGATTTTTTGCTTTTGTCGGAATTTGATGATGTAAATTTGGATAAAATAGCTATCATCACCGTGCTTTTGTCGGAATTTGATGATGTAAATTTGGATAAAATAGCTATCATCACCGTTTCAGCTAAAATCAAATGAAAAAAATTACCAAAAAAAACTTTCAAAATATAGAATGTTTAAACTACTACTTAAACACTCATTGAGATCTGATGGGGATTTCCACTCGTACCGACCCGTGTGAGAACATGGGTTGACTGCTCATCTAATGGTTGACAACTCTTGGCGCATTATCATGCAGCCTCTGGGTCCTTTGGGGATTATGGAAGAAATGGACTAGTGCTCTTGCATTACACTTTCTATAATTCTAAGTGATTTATTATATAATTTTGTTTTTTAGGGATAAAAGAAAGATAGCTTTTGGTTTATAGGGCTTATTTTAGGGGCAGGTTAGGCTTTGGTGATTTAGGGTTTATAAACTTTCAGAGTTTATTTGAAGTTTCAAACGATTATTTTTGCGGTTAAAATTTTGTGAATAAAGTTTTATCTTTTTGAGATTGTTCTACGTATTAAAAACATTCATGTGACATGATGATTATGTCAATTAGAGTTTGTATGAGAAAGTTATGCCTCTTGTAAGTTGACCTATCCTATTGACCACCATGACACCAAGTGTATGCCATGTCAACTTCCATTACTCACACATGTGGTTAAAGTTATGCCTCTTGTAAGTTGACCTATCCTATTGACCACCATGACACCAAGTGTATGCCATGTCAACTTCCATTACTCACACATGTGGTTCCACTGATGTGTGGACCAAATTGGATTAGGTCCATGGATTGTATAGAAATTGATAACTTTTTATCTCTTCCAATTTCACTATCCACAATCTTCTTTTTTTCATTTCTTTTTACCCCTTTTTTTCATCCCAATGAATAGAATAAATAGATTCTATAATCTTGATTTATATAATTGGAACGCTAACTTTCAAGAAGATTCTAGAGGCTCCAAAACCTTAACCCTAATTGGGGGTTGAGGCATACGAAAACCCTAACCTTAACCCTAGACTAATGTTAAATATAGGGCCACCATGATAGAAAGGGGTTCCATTCTTATTGTGTTGTTTTTTGTTCCATAGTAGAGAAGAGCATGTGTGAGTGGGATATTGAAGTAGAATATAGGAAGTAGAAGATCCCATAGGATCCATACATGACACAATATCCATATCCATGGCAACTACAAAAGGAGTGCACTTTCTTTCTATTTGCATTTCATAATTGAAAAGAAAAGAGCAAGGCATAGGCCTCACCTTCTAGCTAGGTGTTTCCTGTATTGGATTTTTCTAGGGTACATCTTGTGTTCATTGTGTGGATGGTGTGTTATTTTCTTAGCTTCTTTTATCTCAGTTACAATTTATTTTATTATTTTGTGCATGAAGCTAGTAATATCAATTTGAAATCTATAGTAATATATTGTATTATAAGGAATTGTAGATTGTAAGATTTGTTGGGACAAACTGCTCTAGTGGAATATCCATGGAAATTTATAGATCAAAATGTAACATCCGCACCATAATCCCCAGTTTAATTAATGAATAATGTAGATATAAAATGTAGTTATGGCCAAGTGATGTAATATGCAAATTGTATTTTTGATTTTTAATAATAGAATGTGATGCCAACTATTGAGGAGGGACATCGACTGAGATGGGGGCCGAGTTTTCCACAAGAGAAGGGAGTGTCTAAGAGGGGTCCAAGGAGGAAATTATTTATGGGTATTAATACAAACCCATTTTTCTTAATTTTATTATCATTGGGAACAACCTTCTATTTTTTTCTTTGAGTGTATGAGAGCCCAATCATTGAATACATGTAAGAGGGTGGGTGTGAGAAGTCACATCCCATATTTATTGGGAGTGTTAGCACTGAGTGTCACCTTTAGACTACAAGAGGATAAGCTCAGTACCCATCAAAATGTAAATGTATTGAAATGGTTTGAGTAGGTGGATCAACAAGACTTTAAAGAAAGGAAAAGACAACATATATCACTGCAGATCAGTGATGGACCATTGGGCTATGGAGTCATAAAAAATCTGCTCAATGAAGGCATTTAAGCTCCTTATCAGACAAAAGATTTGTATAATGATGAAGAGAAGAATAGGAGAATAACATAAAGATGAATGCTCTCTAAGCAGAGATCCTTTCTGCAAAGAGAATTTAGATGTGTCTGAACAGTAAAAAATGATAAATAGGCAAGCTTACATCATATCCTCTACCGCAACAGGAATCTATTAATGAAAGGCAAATTTTAATCCTTAAATCCGCATTACGTTCAAACAAGATGAAGAATAGAGTAGAGAACATAGAAGACAAATCTGATGAAACAAATCATATGCATTTTCAATAACAATACAATTTACAGCTACATGCCCCTCCGACTTACAAACTAAAATACACAATCATAAACATTTCTCAAAACTTCCTCCGGTCTTGGGATGAACCTCCTTCCTCCTAGACATATCATTCATCTGATGTATTTATAATCAAAACATCGACATGTCTTGCTTCTTGCACACCTCCTTTCTAGTTTCATGGGTCTTCTCTTGTCTGTCCTATTCTTTCTGTCAGAAGGAAACCCTAGTCAGTATGGGCATGCATGAGAAATTGCCCTATGTGGTACTTCGGGCTGACAATTTTCTGTCTTCTCGGCCAAACCCCCCATGATTCCATTTAAGGGGGGAGTCGATTGTTCAACAACCAATCCTTCTTTCATTAACTAAATTCTCCTTAGGATCAGGACGAGGCCTTACACCTAGCTTGTTGCCACATGTTTCTCTTAGATTGGGCCCTATATAAGCACGTGATTGCGAAAGTTGCCAAGGGTGGTTTGGGTCCACACCTCTTCGACCCCTGCAATTCACCACCAACTGCCACATACCTCTTCCGCTATACCATGGTTTCGATTGATGGACCGCCCTAGAAATTTATCGTTCGAGTATGTTTTGTCCCCACAATGAAGTGTTGTCGTCGATCTGTTGCAGTCTGTGATCTGGGTAACCCAAATTTGGTTCTTGGAGCTTTGAATGCTGAGCAAGAATATCTCCCGAAGTAATTTCTTCCGGTTGATGTGGCAGCCTCTCGTTACTTCGGGACTTCGAGCTTTGAGCGCTTAGACATTGAAGGTCTCAATTTCTCTGAATGGTTTAATTGTCGAATAACGAAATTATTTCAAAGATCCATGGTCCTCATTGATTTGAGATCAATGGTCCATAATTAATTCGAGAGTTTGGGCTTCGAGCCTTTTCAGTGCATAGCTCTTACAATGCTCTGGAGTGTTGTATCTCCAAAGTGAGAGATCTACCTCCACGTGTCCTCTTGTTTTGGACGATCGATATTCACTTCGGGAGTTCGGGCTTCATGAGATTTCTTCTGCTTGCTCACGCAATCCTCTGAAGTGACGAATTTCTGAACTGTGAGATCCGCCGATGCATGTCCTCAGTCTTCAATGAATCAGATTTACTTTGGGACTTCGGGACTTCGAGACGTTTGGATGGAAATCTCTCGAAGTAACTTTCTTCTGGTTGACGTGGCATCCTCTCGTCACTTCAGGACTTCGAGATGTTTGGATGGAAATCTCCCTAAGTCACTTTCTCCCGGTTGACATAGCAACCTTTCGTTACTTTGGGACTCCAGGGATTCTGTCTAGTCGTTAATCCTTGAGCGACTTTTAAATTTCGACTACTCGAGAGATGCTAATATGAACTGCACATGGGATCTCCACCGTTGAAAATCGAACCTGCTTGTTTGCTTATATTTCAAGCTTGAAATGGACTTCTCTGAAAGTTGTATTTTTCTCATGGCTTTTCTCTGTGCATACAACATACTTGACCGGCCTAACTTTATCAACTAGAAGAGGAAAAACTTATCGGAAGGTATGTAGAAAAGAGAAAGACTCGGCTGAGGTGTAGACATAGGTTTTAACAATAACTATACATGACCCATGACAACTTTATGTGCTAACATTGGCTCCATAGGGGATGGTATGCTCCTAGTGAGCTGCAAAGAACAAGCAACTTCATTGTCTTATCCTAGGGCTATGGGGTCACTTATTTAAAAACTAAAAGAAAACTGAAAACTGAAAAGCTAGTACAAAAGCTTATTTATATACAAGACCCTACTCTAACTGACTTTTACAATAGGCTAGGTAACAACAAACTTCCACTAGAGCCACTCAAGTAACTTCCTAACGAAAAACTTTCTTATTCTTCCACTGATCAACAAGAGATAATAAAATTGTGACAACAAATTAATTTCATTCTTCATATTACATCCCAATGTTGAAGGTATGACAAAGCCTAAAGGCTTCAATACATTGAGGAAATGCAACTCCATGTACTCCCCTATAGGGTCATAGAATATGTGATAAGACTTATTGGGTTGATAACAAAATAACTTCTCTTCTTTACAACTGCTCACATATGGTTGAATGTTTGTTGTAACTACAGGTGAATGAATGGTTGATGCAGGTTGTTGATCCACTTTCCTTTTATCTTCTTAGAAAACATTTGCTAGCTGATTGCAAGCAATCTATATCAATGAATGGATGTTTCTCTTTAACATGTTGCTATGGGTAACTATTTTCACTTTCATCAGAAGATTGGCTGCTAATGATTTTTTCTTCCAGGATAAAAAAATACCTCAGGATCTTCATCGTTGTCTCCATAATGATCAAATAAAGGAGGAGTCTCAAATGACATATCAAGAGATGTTTTCTGCCCAACATGATAAAACTAATCTTCATTGTTAAAAATAGGTTGCCTTTCAAGATTCAATCCAGGAAGCAATATCTTATCATCACCATATGATTCAAGGATAGGATGCTCATATCTAGGTCTTTTAGAGACAAGGCTGTAATGAGTATCAACTTCTAGAACAGACTCAATTTGTGCATTTTCCTTATTAAAACAACAAACAAAATTTTCATCTGATGTAGATGGACATGGAAGAGAAAGAGTCGATTCCTCATCCAAGGCATCTTCTTCATTATCACAGCGTTCATAAGAATCAATTATATCCTGAACACAGTATTTATACTCCTCACAACAGCTATGAAAAATTGACTAAGAGGAATAAAACTTTTGACAATGAATATTGAAAGCAGCATGAAACTCTTTGAGTGAAGAAATGCTAAAAGGTTCAAGAGAATGATACCAAATACAAACATCTCCTTGAAGAGAGTACATAAAAAACTTCATACGTATGTCTTCATGTTGGATGTCAAGCTACTGCATCAAAGCATGAAATTCCAGAACATGCTCAACAGGGCTGTCATTTTGACCTTCATAAAATCTTGGCAAAAATCTTGTCATTCATCAATTTGAGGCACATGATGTGGATAACCAACTATGGATGAGAAATTGAGTGGGGAAAACCTCCTGGCCAGGATAGCCTCCATAGACATTTAACTTGTCCCAAACCAGTGGAGTCACAAATATATTTCCGAACAATGGAGTCTCCATGGTGAAAGATGAGAAGTCAGAACAATGTGTCCAACTTCAATTCACCATCTAAAACTAAATCTCTTCATTGTCATTCTCCCAGGGAAGATATCTTCACGTATGTCCCCAAAAATGATGCCATTAATTTTAGCACTGAGATTCACCCTCAGAATGCAAGAGGATAAACCCAGTACCCATCAAAATGTAAATGTATTGTGTTAGCACTAGGAATCATCCTCATGTTGCAGAGAAGATAAACCCAATACCCATCAGAGTATGTGTAAATGTAAATGAGTGTTTAAAGGTCAAATGGACAAGACTTAGAATAATAATGATTTAACTCATAAATTTGGGCTAGCATGCACAAACAATTGAGGTCTTGATTAACTTCAGTCAGTGAATGAGAGTAAAAGTGAATAGAAGGAAGACTTTGGTGTGGGAGGTGTAAAGGTATGCTATTGACATCATGTCTTCAAGCAACCCATGGAGGAAAAACTCAAACATAAGATCTTCTTGAATTCAAAGTTTAAAGAACACTGAAGAACATCACATCAGTACTATAATCAAACATTCATCATAATACAACCATAACAATCCCATGTGAATCATTCAATCATGAAAACTTTATCATAAGAGGAAACAATACGAAATAAGAGAAACTGACTTATATTAATACAAAATTCTCAAGTCTAGTGCATAACCAGAGAACTAGTCTACTTAGTCAAAAATATTACAATCGGGGAGCCCAACTCAACCATTCGAACCCTCTTAATCATTTGGAAAATGTATTTATAACAAAAAGGAAAGGAAACAAATAGAGGTGCGAGCTGGTCTTCCTCCCATAGGATTCTCCAAAAAGGTATCAATCTAACACCTGTACTAACAACTATTTAAGAAACTGCTACAAAAAATGAAACATGTTGGAAACTGTTGAGTACTCAATACACCCTAAAAGTTTTGTGACCATTTCCGTTTGGGTACCACCCTATATTTTACTTTTGACTTTTTTTGCCTCGGCATGAAACAGATCCTTCGCTTATCTTATATGTTTCACGTTTTAATTGATTAAAAGTTCACTTGAACATACAATGAAGAATCATCCTAATTCTAAAATACTTAACAACTAGTCAAGGAATCGGTGACCCAGAATTTTCCCCTACTCACAAGAGAAATTCGGCATCGAAGAAAGATGATGGTGGCCAAAATCGTTTGGGGAGTCAAAGTAGCCGAGTGTCGACCCTCATTGGCTTCGACTGATGAAATGATTTTTTCCTATGAATAAACCTCGAGAAGGATTTTGCCAAAGACTGATTCATTCGGTTCTCAGTAGAAAGATGTGATAGTAAGTGACACACAAAGGGAAGAGTGACACCACTGACCTTCGACCCCTGATACGTTGCCATGAGCGAAGTCCTAAATAAGATACTTACCTACCAACGAATGCCTTTTATAATTAATTATTTTTTATGGCCCAGGATTGATAACACCACGTAAGCATCAATTGACATCAGACATCTCACAAGAAGAAACTTATCAACAAAACCTCGGTACAACAATAACGATTGCAAGATTTAATAATGTGTGCGAACTAATAATTTGTGATAAGAAACACGTATTAACTGCCTATAAGAAATCTTGATACATTCAAAATACTTCCAATATTTAATATTAAGGGCTCTCGCCAAGTTCAGATTACATACAACTAAGCCACACCACAACCAACTGGACTGGTAGCAGTAAAACCAAGAATACCTTTACAACAAAAGAACAAAAAGGGAAAATTTGTCCAAAGTGAAACCCGGGAGGATGTAAGGCACATGATCACCCATTATGTCTTTCCCACACGTGAACTTTTCCCCGGGCCACTACTGGCACCTGTCACTATGTTCCTTTCCTCCGCTGCATGTTGTGCCTCACGCAGCTGCATAATTGTATCCTGGGATTTCTGGAGCCGTCTTTGAAGCCAAACCATGTTTCTTGAGTGACCCTGTGACGACAATATTCCTTGGTCTTTTTCCACCAACTAATGTCATAACTCTCTATTTTCTTGGTAGATCTCAGCTATCACAAGATTAGCCCGCTCCAACTGTTGAACGATACTCTTGACATGAGGACTCGATGCTTTTCCCCTTCCCTTTCAACTCTCATCTCCTCTGTCGATAATCCCAACTACCTCCGACAAGTGAGGAAGTTCCACAAACTCCTCAATAGCTGGACATGCGCTCAACTCAGTCGAAAGGAGAGTTTCCTCCAATTTGGCCATATCTTTTCTAGGCCTCCCTCTTTTCCGTGGTTTCAACTCCTGAGAAGGTGAGTTTACAAGCATACCTTCATCAGACACACCCTTTTCAGCTTCAACTCCATTGAGGACGTCGACACCATATCTGAGCCAAAACCTTCACCTCCTATTGGGCTTTCAAAGACATGGGAAGCTAACCAAAAAGAATCATAGGCACGTTGGGGCTCAGACCTAGCACTACGACTACCCTGTGGACCCCGTCCCATGTTTAGAGGAGATCCCATTACACAATAGTGTAGTAGCCCACTCGTCTGTAGGTGACGGAGGACGTTCATGCAGAACTTCACCAATATGAATTTGCCAGACCGAAATTCCAGAGAGTATAAGCTTGGTGTAAGCATAAGATTTCCCACAGAACTCCCAAAATTTATAGAAAAAACGAAGGAGAGAAACATAGCGTGTATGTGACCCACGCGTCGTGACATGGTGTTTAAGGACTTGACACACCACAATTGTTTGACGAATGCAATCCAGAGCATGTAAACGTCGTCGGTCGAAGTTACAGAGAACGTCCAATACGATCCTTTCGATCTTTCTCCAGACCTCTGTTATTTAATGAATGATGTTTTACATGCTTGATAATACAGATTCTGGAGGCATTTAACAATTTTCCTTTTATGGTGTCTGACCTTTTTGGGGAGTATGCACGCACACACTTTCCTTTGACATCACTTTTTAGCACCAAAGGTCAAATAATTACTATGACGATTTAAAACATTCATGGATGTCGTACTTGATTTGCCACTCCATGATACGCTGACATAATTCATCTTAACCAAAAGGAGCGGCGACTTCAGCTAGGTCATCACAGGTCATTATAAGGAGTGACTGAGATCAAGTAAGTATTAAATGACTGAGATTGGCGGGTTACACAGGTACGTATTAGTCTTTTCAATTTATTTATGTATTATCATAGGTTGCTCAAATCACTAAACGTCTTCTATCTTGATTGCAGGAAAGAATACTCCCCGATTAGTCGAACAAAGATTATCTGGTGGCCTCACCGAAGGACTCAAAAGGAACGTCGAAGCTGAATCATCGACACAATGAAGAATTCTGGGTTCTCTGAGAGAGACGCTCCTGGTTAGTTTATCGACCCAAGAGACATGTTCGAGATACATACCGAATGAAACTTGCTATAGGCCGAAGAATGAGAAAAGTCATCGATGCAATTCCAAGGCAAGTACAACAACTCACGGGACACCTGATCATAGATCGTGCCATGTTGTGTTGGATTACTGAGAGGGGGGGTGAATCAGTAATAGAGCAATTTAATCCCTTTTAACCATATAATCCAAGTGCTATTTCAATGAAGCATTATTATCCAATAATTGCAGAGTAAATAAGCAATGAACAAATGAACAATCATACACATACACAGTACACC
>JZKD02S2301665.1:391311-416759 GCA_000966675.3 Picea glauca | reverse complement strand
ATTATATTACATCAATCATCAATCAATCAATCCTTTGACATCAATCAATCACTTGACATCAATCAATGACATCAATCAATCAAACCATTGGCATCAATGACAACATGATTCAACATGTTGCAATAGCTGAATGCCAGTTTGGAAAAGTACCAAACACATGCAGTAGATATCAGAGGAGTAGGCAACTTCGATAGAACAACACAGATTCTCATCAGCTCAAACCTGTGAAGATATTTTCATCAGCTGGTCTGAATATGAAAGAAGTCACCCTTTTCAAGAGACATCTTGGGTGGATTGTTGAAATAAACTGTTGGGTGACCATGCCACATGGCAATTTTTGTTTGGCTTGAACCATTTTTAGCCGTTAATTTCGGTTGAATTTTATATTATAAACAAAGACATCGAACGGCTAGTCAGAGGTCGATGGTTGTTGTAAGAACTCTTCTTTTTTGGCTGTTGATAATTATTTTGAGATTGTTGTGAATTGAGAAGTCCTTCTGGACCAAAGACAAGCTATTTTCATCAGATGTATGTGATTGGAGTTGGAGAACAATTACTTCCTTTCCTGTTCCATGAATGATATAGTAAATGAGTAAGAGAAATTAATTATGTTGTCAATTTATTTGGTGCAATGTCTTGATGTTATTTGCTTTAATGATGAAGATAAATCGTTGTGTTGTTATGTGATGAATGTTATTGTAACAACCCTAGTTAAATAGTTGCATAGGGTTTATCAAGTATAGTTAATTAAATAATTAACTGTCCTAGTGTGTATTAGTTAAATAAAGATTATATATTAATAATATTATTTATTTATTGTTTAATATATGTTGATTAATTAACACATTTAAGGTTTGGGTAAAGAATTCAAGGCTTAATAACTTTAATTTATTTATTATAAGACTTTATGTATGATAGGGGATAGGGTATTGAATGGAGGGATAAGGTAGTAAATGGAGGGATAAGTTAGTAAATGGGGGGATAAGGTGGGTGGCCTTAAATGAAGGACGAGGAAGTGAATAGGGAAGATATGACTGGGTAGAGGCCTTTGAGAGTGAGGAGGAAATTTTGGGAGAGGAGCATTATTGCAAGAGCAGGATTGTATTTTCTATTGGATATTTTTCTGGTTTTGGAGTTTGGGTGGATTGTTACAGGGGTGCACCAGGTTGCTAGGAGTTTTGGGCTCGGGGGCCAGGAATCCTCACGGAATCCTGGAGCTAGGGAGCCGAACAGGCTCTGTTCCTAGCTGGCAGGGAGGACGATTCGACTTTGGGTAGAATTTTGGGCAAAACAGCAGAGAGGACAACCAAAGATTGGGATTTAGCATCAGACGAAGGTATGTTTATTTATGTATTTTCATGAATATGCAGTGTTATGTGATGGTTATGTAATTTATTAGCATGTTGTTCATAAATTTAAATTTTTGCTACTTATATGCTGAATAATGAAATTGTTTATTGCTTATACGCCGAAATAATCTTAATTGTTTAAATTTATGAATTTTATTAGGCTTTGTTAAATTAGGTTCTTACACATGGTATCAGACCTTCAGTTTGAAGCACTGGAGCCTTAAGGGACTACCCACCTACCCACCTACCCGCTTGTAAGAAGGAAAGTTTAGAATTAGGAACTGTTCAACACTAACCCAAAAATTTAAATAACCCCTAATTGGTTATATTGAAACCCTTTTCCTTGAAATCCTAAATAATCCCTAAATAATCTGTATATATATATATATATATATATATATAAAATCATTAACTGGATCAAACCAAAGTTACCTTGAAAGTATTCAAGAGGAAGATTGATCCCCATGACTGCCCTGCCTTGATTACCGCAAGCTTTGCTACACCAAAAGCATTTTTTTCTAAATGACACAAAAACAAAATTTACTTTGAAACTACCTTGGAATCATTCACAGACCAAAAAAAATATATTGGCATACAACCAATCTCTATTTAGGCACATCAGAGTGGAGATCAAAGTCTAGAAACAGCACGCAAGCGACCAAGTCATTAGACACCAAAGCCACGCACTAGCGCGAAGCCGATACTTTTTTGCATGCCACAGTAACTCAACATCAAGCCAACATGTGAATCAAAGCACCCAAGCACAAAGCCACGCACTATACCAAGCCATGAGGAGGAGCGGACCATGTCCCATGCACTATGCGTAATAAAAAAATAATAATATAAGTAATTACAGTAAATATATATATATATATATATATATATACACACACAAAAATAATAAAACTAAAAATTAATTAAAGCATAAAATTTTGGGCCCGAAGACCAATCTTTAATCCAACACATAGAGCCTTAAAAAAATCAAAAGTGAATAGAAATGGCAAACTGGATTTGTGCACGGAGCCAGCTCAAGCGTTTATCCATCTACAATACAAAGAAAGCTTTCTGAAACACACAGCCCGACTACCTTTTTACGTCTTCCCGCTATGCTTCATCCCCCTTACAGCCTCTTCAAAAAACCGCTTGGCAGGCAGGCGCTGTCGAAACGTATGCAGATCCCCTCCGTTGAAATATTCCATGACCAGGCACGAGAACTGTTCCGTCTCAAAATGTGTATACAGAGTCGGCAAGAATGGATGACCAAGAGAGATGAAAATATCCCTCTCCATCATGGCCCTCAACATATTCTTCCGGCTGGCCAAGGAACCCCTATCCATCACCTTCATTGCAAAAAAAAAAAGCAACCTGTCCCTTTCAACTCCACTAAATAAACACTTTTGATGTATCCCCTTCCGAGCCTCTTCAACAGACTAAAATGATTCAACCCTATGACGCCCTATCGCTTCTTTACCGCCTATATGGCCTCCCAGCTAGGGTCGTTTCTCTCCTTGTGCAGTTTCTTGAAACACCCGTTGCTGAGAGGAGCGCTGCAGCTGGTGGTTTCATCGCTATTACAGCTTCTTTTACCGCTTTTGTTAAAATTGCTATCATTTTTGGTGGTTTTCGCGACATCACTCTTGTTAATACTGCTAATGCCGCTGCTCAAGCTGGTAATTATGTTGAAACTGCTATGGCTGCTGGTGTCAATGCTGCTGCTCGAGCTGAGGTTCAAATCCACTGCGAACACAGCCTGAGTAAGCTCTAGAGCCATGGCCACAGTTCTTTTTCATGATTAACTCTCGCGCTGTCCTCCAAGGGGCTCGATCTCGCGACATGAACCTCTGAAATGGCGGAAAACACAAAAAACAATTGTCTGACAGGAATCAAACCTACGATCTTTGCCTTCTCAACGAAGTGGACTCTGCAAGATTTGAATGTGTGAATGCTGAGTACAAGATGTGATGCCAGCCCGATCCTAGAAAATGCTGATGCCTCCATTGGAGAAAAAAAAAAAACACAGAACTCAAATGACCTCATACATATAAAGGAATGGGTTCCGACAGTGTGGTGGAGGGCGCCAGATTGAACCTCGTGAAAGATCTGAAAAATGGAGCTCTTCTGACACTGCACTAGTATACAACCATAAGGAAAGTATACAACGCCATAAGGAAAGTATACAACCAAACCAGCGCACAAATAATTCACCAAAGAAACAATATACAAGCCAACGCTTAGAGCCGAGCATTGAGCCACCGAGGGAGGAGCCTCCAACCATCACCATAACTCCGCCGCAGTTGCAAAGTAGGAGAGGCTCAGGGCGCGTTCGCAAATGAGATAGGTGGCAGGTCGATTAGGGTTAGGGTATAATGAGGTAGTGCATTTAGGGTTTAGGGCAGGTGGACCTCATGCGAGGACCCACGATGCCGTTTCGAATTTATATATATTTTTTATTTATTGTTTTAATCTAAGTAATATTTATTTTAATTATTTTATTTTGTTTATTTATTTTATTGTTTAAAATTATATTAGATCAAAGATTAATTGTTTAAATTGTCCATATTTAATTTATAGATTTAAATTTAGTTTTTTTTTATTATTTATTAGTAATTAAATTATCCATGTGTTAAATTATCCACATTTAAATAATAGATTTAAATTTAGGTTAAACATATTTAAATTTATGTTTTAAATTAATTATAAGTTAATATGATTAATCAAAAGTGGTTAATCAAAGTGAATAATTTAAATTAAATTATTGATTAATTAGGTACTTAATTAATTAATTAATTAATAATAATAATAATATTAAATTACGGATTAAATGAATGAGTTGTTTAAGACGATTGGAATTAGGGTTAAAGTTTAGTTTAGATTTTAAGTTCTAAATAATTAATCAAATTTAGGTTGAAAATTGCATTAATTAGTTTTAGACGAAAAGTTTAGGGGCTCAGACCAAGGTAAGCGGGAGGGGGTTTCATGCACGCTAGGAAAGTAAGCTAGAGGAATTGGTGAGTATGGCACAAAGCTAGCGTAGCTACCAGGCAAGGGAGTCAGTAGTTTCTTAGGCAGTGAAATCAAGCTTAGATGCTTTAACCCGAACCTAGCCACCTCCCCTAAAGAGAGTAACCTCTGTTTACAGACAAGTAAAAAAAAAACTTACGCCTAACCCTGTTTTCTAGTTTAAGTTGCGCAAATGTGTAACGTCCTTGAACTCACCCTGACAAATTTGGTTGATGCAGGTTAAATCATACATGATGGTTAGGACTCGAGGAAATCGAGGTAGAGGGGCATTGTTGCAGGGACCGCCAGTGCTGCCACCACCATTTCCTGAACTAGCTCTCATACTGTGCTCTTTGGAGGCCATAAATGAGACTTTAAAGGGGCATCAACCAACAGGGATCGAAGTGGAGCCCCCACCATCTGGAACGAGTAATCCAAAAGTGTCAAGGGATTTAGGGGGAGTACCTCAACCCGAACACATCACTAGAGAACTGCAGAAGATCAAACTTCCAGATTTTGCCGGGGGTCACGCCAGTGAACGTGTAGAAGCATGGTTGGAAGGAATGACAAGGTGTTTTTCCTTAAGGGACTATGCATCCACCTCAAAGGCGAAGATAGTGATTTTTCAGTTGAGAGACAGTGCCTTAGACTGGTGGGGCAACCTGGAAAGGCAATTGCATCTTACCCTGGACACTGTATCTTAGGAACTTTTCGAGGAGAGGTTCCGAAGGAAATATCTGCTAGCTTACTATGAGGAAAAATAGGTAGGAGCGTTTCATGCTCTATTACAGGGAAACAGATTCGTAGAAGAATATGAGATCAGGTTTATGGAATTGGTCAAATATGTTTCATACATGGATAATGACCAACAATAGGCATAATGCTTTATCTATGGGTTGAACCCTAAGATAAGGGCTATGGTGCAGATGTGGAAACCATCTTCAATAGAGGAAGCTGTGGAAAATGTGTGTTATGTGGAGGAACAAATGAACTAAACCAGAGGTACGAGACCGACCTTTCCGTGTCATCCTAGATTCGTGAGGAAGGCCCCTAGGACATTTCCCAGGGGATGGGGCTCAAGGCCACCTCCATATGGTAACAGAGTCGCACCAAGGACAATAGCCACATGGATTTCAATGGCAGCGAGTGCAGCATCTCGTTCATCACCAACGACACAGGCAGGTCCACGACCATCTCAGAGAGCAACTAGTAGGGGTAGGGGTTCTAGGGGAAGGAACTCATTTCAAAGACAGTCACATAATAGTGCGCAGGTTCAATCCCATGTTACCTATTGGGGGTGTGGAGGACCCGACTACCAACATGACTGCCCAAAGTTACAATCAGGATTTGTGCATAGAGAAGGAAAGGCCCCGATGGGAAGAGCAAGTAGCAACCACCAGATTTACGCAACGGTTAATAATCGCAAGGCCAAACATCAATTCACAGTGGTGGATTCATCAGGTACGCTAAATCATATCAATGTAAAGATTTTATTTGATTATGGTGCTACAGATAGTTTCATTTCACCATCTGCATTAGAAAAGAGTGGGTTGGCAGCCTATGAGCATGATGACTTTGAACAAGTTGAGATGGCTTTGGGGGAAAAATAAGTGGTAGGACCTAGCGTTGATAATTGTATAGTAGACCTGGGAGTGTGTACTACTAGGTTGAAGGTATACATCACTACTCTCAGGGCGTATGACCTAATCATTGGAATGGATTGGTTAGAATCTCATCGAGCTTTGGTAGATTGTTTCGCAAAAAGGGTGCTTTGTGTTGACGATGAAGGAAGACCAATAGAGATCTAGGGTGTATGAAGAAAGGTGTCATTATGATTTATCTCAACTATGAAGGTTAAGCGATGCTTGAGGCAAGGGTGTCGACTATATGTAGTGGAAGCAGTGAATGAAAGGAAGGGACCTTCCTTGGATCAGTACCCAGTATTGTCAGAATTTAAGGATGTTTTTCCGAACAAGTTACCAGGGTTACCTCCTGAGAGGGAGATCGATTTTACTATTGAGCTAAAACATGGTGCAGAACCAATTTCCAAAACTCTGTATCAAATGACAGCATCAGAACTTTGTGAGTTGCAAATGCAGTTGAAAGAGTTACTGGACTTAGGGATAATAAGGCTCAGTGTCTTACCTTGGGGCGCACCAGTAATTTTTGTAAAGAAGAAGGATAGTTTCTTATGATTGTGTATATATTATAGGGACTTGAACCATGCTATAGTGAAAAATAGGTACATAATGCCACGAATAGATGACCTCTTCGATCAAATGAAAGGAGAAGTGGTATTCTCAAAGATTGATTTGCGATCAAGGTATCACCAGTTAAGGATTAAGGAAGGTGATATTCCTAAAACTACCTTTCGAACTCAGTTTGGAAATTATGAGTTTGTTATAGTACCTTTTGGATTGACCAATGCACCAGCAGTATTCATGAGACTCATGAACAGCGTATTCCATAAGTACTTAGACCATTTTGTACAAGTCTTTCCAGATGATATCCTCATCTATTCCAAAAATGAAAGAGAACATGAGGAACACTTGTGAGTGGTGTTGTCCTGCCTTAGAGAGAACAAATTGTATGGGAAGTTGTTAAAGTGTTCCTTCTTCCAGAAAAAGATCCACTATTTAGGTCATATCATTTACGGTGAAGGAATCTCTGTGGACCCAGAAAAGGTAAAGGCCATTATGGAGTGGCCAGTGCCGAAAAATGCCCATGAGGTGAGAAGCTTCATGGGGCTAGCAGGTTATTATCGGATATTAGTGGAAGGATTCTCAAAAATAGTGAAACCCATCACCACTTTGCAGTGCAAGGGTGTCAGGTATGAATGGACAAAAGAATGTGATAGTGCATTCATTGAGCTTAAGAGGTTACTAACTAGTGCGCCAATTCTATGAGTGTCGGGTATGGAAAAGGACTTCACAGTCTGCACAGATGCCTCGAAGCAAGGGTTGGGGGCCATGCTAATGCAGGATGGAGGAGTGATAGCTTATGCATCAAAGAAGTTGAAGAAACACGAAGAGATTTACGCTATTCATGATTTAGAGTTGGCAGCTGTAATGCTAGCTCTGAAACTTTGGAGGCACTATCTTGTGGTGTGAAACTTTGAGCTCAAAATAGACCATCAAAATTTAAAACATCTCTTCACTCAAAGGGATCTGGATGCCAGACAAAGACGATGGAGTGAGTTTATGAGTGGGTACAATTTTGGTAATTCATACATCAAGGGGAAGGAAAATGTGGTCATAAATGCCTTGAGTAGGAGGCCACGTGTCTTCTCCTTGGTACCCTTAAAGGTCGATCTGAGGGAACGTGTGTTGATGCAACTCCAAGGAGACAGTTGGTATTTAGAGGTTACTTCACACCTCTAGAGTGGGAGGAAATTAGATCCAAAGTATGAAGGATATAGTCTAGAAGAAAACGGACTATTGAGATATCGGGGAAGGATGTACATCCATGAATATGGGGATATTCGAAGAATCATACTAAAGGAAGCCCATAGAGAACTTTATTGTGTGCATCCGGGTGTGAAGAATATGTACACAGACATGAGGAAGCTTTTCTTCTGGGTAGGAATGAAGCACGATGTAGTCCATTTCGTCGCCAAATTCCTAGAGTGTCAACAAGTGAAATCTGACCACCACCACCCGACAAGCCTCCTACAACCACATGATGTTCCTATGT
Source organism: Picea glauca (assembly GCA_000966675.3). Taxonomy (NCBI): domain Eukaryota; kingdom Viridiplantae; phylum Streptophyta; class Pinopsida; order Pinales; family Pinaceae; genus Picea; species Picea glauca. Next base: position 408,717 of record JZKD02S2301665.1, on the reverse strand, counting down.
CCAAGTGGGAAGTCATCTCTATGGATTTTGTTGTAGGGTTGCCGCTCACATCTCATAGACACAATGCCATTCTTGTGATAGTGGATAAGTTAACCAAGAGTTCTCATTTTATTTTGATTATAGACACTTACGATGTCACTGATGTGGCATGTGTGTTTGTAAGTGAGGTTATCCATTTGCACAGGATACCCAAACAGATCATTTCAGATAGGGACTCTAGATTCACTTCTAGGTTTTGGACAATTTTGCAGTCAACATTGGGGACTCAGTTGAACTTAAGCACAACTTATCATCCTGAAATAGATGGGAAAAACGAGAGGGTAAATGAAGTTATGGAATACATCCTTAGGATGTATGTTATGGATAATCAAACCCATTGGGAGAAGTACCTACCTTTGGTAGAGTTTTCCTACAATAACAGTTTTCATAGCTCCATCGGAATGCCACCCTATGAAGTTCTGTATGGAAGGCCATGCAGAACGCCGTTGAGTTGGGATAGATTATAAGACCGAGTAACAGTTGGGCCAGAATTGATTCAAGAGATGGAGGAATAGGTGATTTAGATTAGGCAGAGACTAAAGGAAGCATAGTATAGGCAGAAAAGTTATGCGGATGCACACAGGACCGACCGAAGTTATGAAGTGCGAGACCAAGTTTTCATTCATATCAAGATTAATAAGAGTACCATATGGTTCGGGAAGGGGACAAAGTTGTCACCTTGATTTAAAGGACCGTTTAGAATCCAAGAGAAAATTGGACCCATTGCCTATCGTCTCGTACTGCCACCCCACTTGCATAAAACTCATAACGTTTTTCATGTATCGGTTTTACGTCATTATGTTGCTGATGAATCACATAAACTAAATTGGAAGGAGTTGCAGGTATCGAGCATGGGAACTATCACGGTATAACCATTACGCATATTGGACCATAGAGTTTGACAGCTCAAGAACCATCTGGTAGACCAAGTTAAGGTCCAGTGGGACAAGTATGGTCCAGGATCTGCTACTTGGGAAGATGCCGAGACACTACAATGAGACTATCCCTCACTTTTTTGACCACCTCAAGAATATGTTTCTCGAAGGTTGGGTGTATGCAATACCACCTTTTGACTTAGACAACCAGGATTACCTGAGGCCTACACTTTTATTTTCTATTCATAGTAAAACTATTAAATGATACACTTAAACTTTTAAGACGTATGAACCTTTATGAATGTTTAAATATTATTGATGATGATGGATATGATGCGATCTACTATGTGAATGTAATTTTTTTGAATGTTTAAATGTTATTGATAATGATGGATATGATGCGATATATTCTGTGAATGAGAATCCTATGAAGGTTTAAATGCTATTAGAATGATGTTGAGTATGATGAAATCTATTTGGTAAATGATAATTTTATGAATGGGTGTTGAAATTGAATTATGGGATATTATGAGATCTATTTCTAACTTGAAAACTTTGATGTTAAGTTGTTGGTACATGGATATCGAATTGAAATAATGGTTGTATGCAATTACATGATGATAATGCGTAGAAATGCATGAGTTTGTGTTACAGACTAATCTGCAGGTTATGGGCTATGAAATAGCCAAGGGATAATGATGATGAAAGTGGATGTCATGACCACTGGACGAGAAACAATATGGTATGAATATTTGTATGTGAAATTATATTGGTTTGGATGCATTGCTATGATATGTGGACCAGTGCAGGATTTTAGGTGATGAGACTGCCCAAAACTAGATAGACGATGATAAAACTCCCAGCAACATGGTGCCACTGTATATTCCATTGTAGGGTGTGGACCCTAGTTATGATTAGGAGAGGTGGAGGCATTTCCCACCATGTATCCTCTGAAACCCAAAGTCATGGGAGGATGATGTTAGCTCACACTCCCCTAGATGTGTGATGATGACTGTCAGTTGCTTGTTGGGGAAGCTTGGTCAAGATAGTGTCACTTCCGCTTACGGGTTCTATTTGGAGTTAGGTCAATATAGTTGACGCTCTAAGATAGTCTAGCAGAGGAAGGATCGGAATGGAAGATGGAAGTAACTTAGGGAGGAAGGATGAGTAGAAATAGTTGAGAGTGTATGGAGATTTTCCCTATGTTGGAACTTATTGTTTTCCTTCTGAAAAGAAAATTCATATATATATGAATATTCATAATTATGTAATTTAACTACAATTGTCTAAATAACATTGTTGATCTAGATAATTGAAATTAAAGGATTTCGCAAACATTAGATTGGTTTATTTTCTTTTATAAAATGAATAGTCTTGTTGAAGGGATTGAATGCATATGGAAATTACTATGGAGATGATAGTTATTGATATTAGTACATGAACGAGACTTGTATGTACTAGCTACACATGCATTTCTTGCACATGTACACTAGTATGAATGAGTTTCTTGGCTTATTTACTAATAATGACTGTTAGTTGTTATGAATGTGTGAACCATGTTTCTTTTCCCTTGTATCATAAAATACCTTAACTTCGGGACGAAGTTTCCTGAAGGGTGAGTGTATGTAACAACCCTAGTCAAATAGTTGCATAGGGTTTATCAAGTATAGTTAATTAAATAATTAACTGTCCTAGTGTGTATTAGTTAAATAAAGATTATTTATTAATAATATTAATTAATTAATTATTAATTGTTTAATATATGTTGATTAATTAACACATTTAAGGTTTGGGTAAAGAATTCAAGGCTTAATAACTTTAATTTATTTATTATAAGACTTTACGTATGATAGGGGATAGGGTATTGAATGGAGGAATAAGGTAGTAAATGGAGGGATAAGGTAGTAAATGGGGGGATAAAGTGGGTGGCATTAAATGAAGGAGAAGACAGTGAATGGGGAGGATATGACTAGGCAGAGGCCTTTGGGAGTGAGGAGGAAATTTTGGGGAGAGGAGCATTATTGCAAGAGTAGGACTGTATTTTCTGTTGGATATTTCTCTGGTTTTGGAGTTTGGGTGGATTGTTACAGGGGTGCACCAGGTTGCTGGGATTTTTGGGCTCGGGGGCTAGGAATCCTCATAGAATCTTGGAGCTAGGGAGCCAGACAGGCTCTTTTCCTAGATGGTAGGGAGGAAGATTCGGTTTTGGGTAGAATTTTGGGCAAAGTAGTAGAGAGGACAACCAGAGATAAGGGATTTAGCATCAGACAAAGGTATGTTTATTTATGTATTTTCATGAGTATGTGGTGTTATGTGATGGTTATGTAATTTATTAGCATGTTGTTCATAAATTTAAATTTTTGTTGCTTATATGATGAATAATGAAATTGCTTATTGCTTATACGTTGAAATAATCTTAATTGTTTAAATTTACAAATTTTATTAGGCTTTGTTAAATTAGGTTCTTACAGTTATGGTAGATGAATTATTTTTCTTACCATGATCTTGATTACATATGTGTTTTCTTCTGTTAATTAGTTTTCTCAGACAATAGTTGGATTCTCATTTGGTTAATGTATTAGTACTAAGCCCTGTGGCATAGAATCACTATCTGCATGTTTAAGCAGTGGTTTATCCCAAGCTTGACCTCTTCCAACTAGTTAAAACTTCTGTCCTGTTATTTTTCAAGTTGGTTTATACTGGATTGCATCTCTCATACCATCCCCACCCAAGAGAAATACGGGAAAATAACTGTCCTAGTTGAAGGAAGAGCCTTCACCAGAAAACACAAAGCTCATCGATAGTCTGGCTAGATCGCAAGATCTGGAGAACCATTCCACTCCAAATTCTACAAAGTCTAATTGGGCCTCGGTGGCAGGTTTGGTTCCTACTGTTGAGTCAGGGGATTTAGGTCCCATCAATAGAAACCAATCCAACAAGATTTAAATGACATGGTCTCCCTTGATGCGCATCCCTTTCCATTGCCAGGTGTCCTCCAAGGGTTGGATGTTGTCACCATGTTGCCACCTATGATCCTCTCTCTTCTCCACATCATCATCCACCCAAAAGAGTGATGAATTCAAATTCCTTGATTCTAGGCACCAGTTTGTAGCACCATTCAGTAGAATGCTAAGTAGTGAGTTTCTGTAGTGCCCTTGCAAAATACTCTGCACATTTCGTAGGTCAATCCTGAATTATCTTCTGTGAATTTGGTAGTGCCACACTTTGAATAACCTCTGCGGAATTAGTAGCACCATCACTGAAATGGTTCTGCAAAATTGGTAGTGCCCATCATCAAAACAACTATGTGAATTTGTTAGTGCCACTGTGACACAGTCCTGTGGAATTTGTAGTGCCACCTCAAAGTTCATCTTAGGATATTTGGTAGCATTTTGTAGAAATTGTAGTGCTACTGTGTACTTCGGCTAGGAGCTTTCATAACACTTTAGGTAGAAAAATGGTAGGACATGGTATATAGATGATTCTACAGTGCCATGGCTCTACGGAATGTCTGCGCTTCTTCTGTGTGATGAAACCAATCCTTTAGAAAGGAAAAAAACTTTAGCTGATAGGTTAGGAGCCTATAGATGCCAGTATAGGTGGAAAAAAATTATACCTCCTTGATCACTTACTCTTTCAAAAAGAGACCACCCACAAAAATGGAGCTTATATCCCTCAATTATTTCATCAACCTGGCACTCCTCCTTGTTGTAAGAGACCTTCCTTCTAAGACAAAAACATTTTTTTCTTTTGCAGGGGTAGGTTTCTTTACTGCAGGTGTGTTCTTCTTCACTACCGGTTCCTCTCTTTCAATGGCAGCTTCTACCATCACATTCAAATTTCTCTGGGCCACTTCATCCTTGAAGTGCTGCAATTATGCCTTGAGTTTTCTATTTTGAGACTGAAAGCCTCTGTTTTTCCTATAGAGTTTCTTAAGTTGCTTATGGAGAGGAGGGGCTCTTCTTGCTGCAAATATTTCCAAATCAAGGGTGTTGTTGTACATATCCATAAGCTCCTTCATCTTAATTCTCTCAGATAAACCTTTTGCTTTCAAACGAGAAACCTCCTTCCTAGCCTCCCTAAGTTGTCTAATCAATCTTTTGAAAATGTGATTTCTAGGTGGAGTGTTGAGGTTGATAACCTCAATAGGCTTATTCATCACTTCATCTTCATATTTCTACTATATAGGGGCTCTGTCTATCACCTCAATAGGCTTCTCAATGCCATTTCCCTTATCTTTATTTTTCTTTGGAATTGAAACCTTAGGCAGGACTTGTGCTTCAAAAGATTCCTTGAGAGTTGATGATCTAGTAAAAGGCTTCTTGACTTTTGTGCTAGTTGCTGGAGTAGGTGAAGAGAAATGAAATTTTCTTCCCTTCTTGGCTGTGACTTTGGTGGATGAAGGGACTTCTTCCAATTCAGGTGCAGGAGGGAGTGAAAAGTCTCTCTGTGGAGAATGATAAACCTCCCTCTCTTCCTCTTCAATTTCCTTAATAACATATTTGTCTTGAGTAATGGATTTATTATTTATTTTCTTACTTGTTCCTGCTGGAGCATCACTAGTGGATGGCAAAGGAATTTTCATCTTTGACTGAGGAGTTTAAGCTATGTCCAACTTCATGTGAGTACAAACAATGAATTGTTCCCAAGGAATGTTCCTCTTCTTCAATTCTTCCATCACCAACATCCTGATCAATTTAGAGTGAAAGACACTAGTGTCCATAGCCTTGGACTTGGCTTGGACTCTATCAGACATCTTCCCCATGATCCTCAAAAGATAGAAAGGGATATGCATTGAATTTTTACTAGTGAAATGAATCAAAATCCTTATATGGTACTGGTATAACATATTAAACCTTCACTCACATGTAAGTTATCTCTGGATGATCTTCAACATTTTTTCAAAATCCTCAACTAGATCGCTTCTAGGCACTCCCTTAGATAAATTGTCTATTTGATAATCTGGTTTGAGGAAGTCCTTGGAGAAGGCAATATTTAAATTCATGGATTTAAACCATATCTCACCAGTACTAGGAATCACTATGGTTGTTGCAATAGAGGCTTCAGACACCTCAAACTCAAGGTCTCCTACCTTAGTCTTAAGGCCATAAAAATGTAAGTAAAATTTCCTTTCCACTTCAGGATGCCCCCTTTGCATGTTTTGGAAAAAAAAGAGGCAACCCACCCTTTGAAAAACCTCACTGACCATTGCTCTGCATCAAACAGGTGCATGTCTGAGGGTTCAGTTCTGACCACAATTCCTCCCTTGTGATATTTCTTCTTCTTAGATGTCTCCATGGGTAAAGAAAAGGGATCAAAGGTTATGGTGTAGTAAAGGATAAGGAAGTAAACAGAGGCAAACTTCAATTAGAAAATTACAGTGAACAGTGGTTGCTCTCCCCTAAGATTCTCTTCTAACTCACCTTTATTTAACAAAACACTATTTTTATGGATTTTGCAGGGGTGTTTGAATACCAACAGGTAATACTCCAATCCAAATAAAATACAGCTTAGGGAAAACATGGGAAATATAGTGAGGTTTCAACAACGTCTTTCAGTAGCGTAGTGTGCACAAAAGGAACATGTGATTGCACGGGCACTCAATACTCAGGAGTAGAACGAATTGGCCTATTCAATAGCTTAAAATGAGGTGAGAATGGCTATAAAGTCTATGAGAGGGAAACTATATATGCAGAGGGATGAAGGAGGGAGTAATTTGCAGCATCGGTTTCTACCAAAATTCAGGCAAGAGATATCCCAAGAATTTTCTATGCAATGGAGGGAGCTCACAGAATACCTGGAGAAGTAATTAATAATGGAGGCTCTGCAACTAGTTAGTAAACCACCACGACCACCTAAGCCTCCAAATCAGACTTAGCATTTGATCATGTAGCCCTGCGTGCAACTGGTCTGAAGTAGCGGTTTCAGCAGTGCCGAGTTTGAGAAAATTCAAATCTTTGAAACCATTAGCAAACTCATTAAAAACCAAATCTTAATATCCATCTTTTAACAAAACATGGTGATGAAAAAAAGGTAGATCATTAACTTAGAGAAAAATGATGAATCATGGCAAGGAATAAAGGACAAGGAGTGTGCTTTGGAAATTCCTAGTGAGTTGGCAGCGACCTTTTTCAAAAAATTGATTTGACCCACCTTTAATTGGACATAGGGACAACATGGCAAGGATAAAAGATATGGGTGGAAAGAGTGACATGTCAAGTCATGAAGGTCATCGAATAGGTTATGCTTGGTGTCAAGTCATGAGGTGATTCAAAACCATAAGCTATAAAATGAACCTAGGTTTAAAATCTATGTGTGGGCCAAAAATGAGCCAAAACCACGAGTTTTATTTGTTCAAGATAACCTAAGAAAATCACACAAAGAAAAATAAAACAAATATAAAGTATAAAGGATAACAAATTTAAACCTAATGGATAAAATATCGAAGGCAACTTAATGTGATAACATTGGCTCCACAAGGGATGACATGCTCCCTGTGAGCTGCCAAGAATAAGCAATTTCAGTGCCTTATCCTAGGGCTATGGGGTCACTTATTCAATCAGAGATAAAACAAAATGATATTTACAATGGAATGGAAAGCTACTCATGTCTTAAGAAAAATACCTTTTTTCAGAAAGTTCCCATTGACAGGGCCACCAAAAACTTTGGAATCCTCCAAATTCTGCAACTTATAAGTGTTATTTGAAAAGAGCTCAAAATTTTTGAAGGGACCAATCTACAAGGCCTAAAATTTACCGTGTTTTCCTTTGTCTTGCTTGGGTGCATCCCACTTGAACACTCGATCTCCTAATTGGAAATATTCTTTTCTTACCTTCTTGTCAAAGGCTTGCTTGATCTTTTTTTGACGGTCCTGTGCTTTGTCCAGTAGCTGTCCCCTAGTCTGTTGCACTTCTACTAGTTGTTGTATTCTTCTGATCGTATCATTAGGTTCTCCTTGGTAGTCTTGGAAGAATTTTTCCACAAGCAAGGAAATTTGTGTAGGAAATACAACCTCAACTCCATACACAAGATGAAAAGGAGAGACACTAATAGATCTCTTTATTGTTACTCTATTAGCCCACAAGGAAAATTTAAGCTTTGAATCCCATGCTTTCTTGTTGTCTTCTAACAATCTCTTGATGATCTTTATAAGGCTCTTGTTAGAGGATTATGACAATCCATTCCCTTGGGAATAGTAAGGGGTAGAATGAACCAATGTAATCCCATACTATTCACAAAACCTGATCAATGGTTCAACCTTTAAAGATGCAACATTATCAGCAACAATTCTGCTCGGGCAACCAAATCTTGCCATGATATCCTCAAGAAAACCAATGATTAACTTGTGAGAGGAATTACTTATAGGGATGGCTTCTATCCACTTGGTAAAGTAATCAGTGGCAGTTAAAATCCACCTATGCTGACCACTTGAAGCAGAATGAATTTCCCCAATAAAATCTAGTCCCCACTGCTGAAAAGGTCATGAAGCTACCACAGGCTTCAATGGAAAAGATTTGAGCTGTTGCTTTCCAGAAAATTTTTGACACTTGACACAAGCTATAATCTTTGCACAAACATCAGTAAAGAGACTAGGCCAAAAATACCCAGTTCTAAGGATTTTATAGGCTATGGTTATCCATAAGTGATGGCCTCCACATAAATTGTCATGAAAATCAGACATAATCTTTTGGGCCTCTTGTGGATCTATACATCTCAAAATAACTCCTAAAGGATCTTTCCAATATGCAACTTGGTCAATAAGGCAGTATTGGATTGATTTGAGCTTCAAATATCTTACCTTGTTCTTCTCCAAACCATTAGGAGGCTGCAACTTCTATAGAAAATATATAATGTCCTTGTACCAAGTGCATTCTGCCAATGGAGGGTTGACTTGACAAACTTTATTGGACAACTCAGCTTGTTGATTTTATGAGCTAATGTTTATTAAATTAACCCCCAAATATTTGCAATTTGATTCAGCCAACAACCTAGCTAAACCTTGGCCTTTAACCAATTTAGTGGCCTTTATTTCAAGATCAAATTGAAGAATTTCGACAATCCATTTGCTCCTCCTTCCATCTATGTTAGGTTGAATAAGAATTTTTTTCATCGAGGCTTAAGGGACATATGTAGTAAATTTTGAATGAAACACATATAATCTTAAATCCTTGAGGGATTTGACCAAAGCATAGGCCTTCTTTTCCATGATGTCATATTTTATTTTAGCATCCCTCAATGCCATGCTGAAAAATGCAATAGGCTTCTCTAACCCTTCTCCATTTTTCTACAATAAAACAACTACTACTGTGTCAAATGAAGCAAAATAAAATATCAAAAAATCCTTGGAGTAGTCGGGGATGATGAGCACAGGTTCTTTAGTCAAAGCCTTCTTTATTTTATCAAAAGAATTTCGAGAGTCACTAGTCCATTTGACTTCATTTCCTTTCCTGAGAATGGTTGTAATATCCTTTACCAATTCAACAAAATTTGAAACAAACCTTCTCAAAAAATCAATTTTCCCCAAGAAAGACTGAACTTATTTTTTGGATCTAGGGAGAGACAAGGTCTGGATGGATTCTACTCTGCTTGAATCAATTCTTACCCCCTCAGTTGATACAATGTTCCCCAATAATTTCCCCTCCTTCATAGCAAACAATGATTTTTTAGGATTGAGGGAGAGACCAAACTTTCTACACTTCAAGAAGACCTTCTTCAAGTGATGAAAATGTTCTTTATCATATTGTGAGAACATTGTAATGTCATCCAAATAGATGACTACAAACTTTTCCTTCTCCCCAATAAAGGCAGTGTCCATGGCTCGCTAAAAGTTCTCTCCTGCATTCATCAATCCGAAGGGCATTTTAGCATACATGAATGTGCCCCAAGGAGTGGTGAAGGTTGTCTTCTCTCTATCTTCAGGAAATACATAGATATGATTGTAGCCAAAAAATCCATCAATCATAGACATTTTATATGAATCTGTCACCCTCTGTAGTATGTGCTCCATCTTGGGTAATGAGTAATTATATTTCTTGGAGCTTCCATTCAAATTTCTAAAATCGACACAAAGTCTGATTTCTCCATTCTTCTTTCTCACTGGGACCAAGTTATCCACCCATTCAGAATATCTCAAAGGATGATAACTTGGCATCCAAAATCGTTTTTACCTCTTTTTCCATAATAGGAAGCAACATAGGATTTATTTGTCTAAGTTTCTGCCTAATTGGCTTGGTCTCTTCCTTCAAATGGATCTTATGTTCAATGATGCTTTTGTCGTATGTTCTCAGATCTTCATATTTCTAGGAAAACACATAAGAAAACTATTTTAACATCTTAACATATTAAACCCTCTGTTCCTTTGACAAGCTCCTAGACAACTTGACATATTTTGGATTCTTCTCTATACCCACATTACATTTAGTCACATCAGCAATATCAGTTGAACCTTTAACCTTCACAACAACATCATTTTTATCCAACAATATTTCCAAAGTAACTAGTACTTTTGGAATATGGTTACTAGGCAACTGAACAATATGATGATTAGCAATTTTATTTAGAAAAACATCAGCATTAGGGCTATTTTCATAATCATGATCTCGATCAATATGTAATGTAGAAAACTCATCAACAATCTCAAGAAATATTTTAATATCAAGATCATCCTCAAAGACCTTCCAATGTTTGACATTGTCAGGTACATAGGGTCTATACTTCACTTCTACATCATATTTTTGTTTAGGTGGCAAAGGGACTCTGAAATTACTTGTTGAAACAACCAAAGAGTCTGCCATGATGTTCTCCTCTCTTGGAACAAATGAAATATTAAAATCTAAGAAGAAATTGTCAACAAGATCCCAAAATTCATTCATGTAAGTCCTTAGATTGGGGTGTTTAGCTTGATACATATTTTTTATTTGATGGAAAATTAATTCAGCATCTCCAAACATTTCTATCTCTTCAATCCCCATGTCTTTGGAAGCCCTCAAACCCAAAACAAGACCTTCATATTCTACCACATTGTTTGTAGTTTCAAATTCGAGCTTGCAGGACAAAGATATGGTCTCTTGAGTAGGTGAAACAAATACTACTCTAACACCAACACCTTCCTTAGAAGTGGCTCCATAAAAAAAATCTTCCAAATAGAGGTAGTTGGAGAAGAATCTTCACAAAAGGTAATGAACAATTTTATGATTTCAAGAGGAGGTTGAGGAGCATCAGTGAGCTGCAATATACTGGATCCTAAACCAGTGTCAAGTGAAAAAATAGGATGGTTGGTGGGGTTTTCTTCATTACTAATAATTTAAGCCAACTAAGCTTCTCTGTAAATCCTTCTATGCTCCCCCCCAAACACAGGAATGGTGGCATATGTAAGTTCCATCTGCAAGGTACCCCCTAGTGTTTTTATCCAAGATCTTGACAAGAGCATACCAAACTTAGGGGAAACATCAACTACCACAATATCCATGACCACACCTTTCATGGGCAACTGAAACAAGGTCACAACCAGATCTTTCATAACCCCAAGACACTTCACTTTCCTAGATTCAAAAGAATATAAGTCATGGTAAGTTTTTGTAATTTCCAACCCAGTTCATCCATGACTATTTTTGGAATGAGATTGTGAGATGACCCTGAGTCCATCAAGTAGTTATGCAACACCTTATCATGAATGTTCAATGATGTATAGAAGGGAGTGGATGAATCATCTCTATCTTCTATCAAAGGTCCTAAGACGACTGCTAGTTTTTCATCTTGGAGGTTGACTGAATCAGTAGAATTGGAGGAAGGTTCAATCTGCAACATTTTGGAAAGATATTTTTTGAACTCCTCATTTCTGATCAGCTCTAAAAAAGGTACATGAATTTTTATAATTTGAATTTCATTTTCAAAGCTGAAGGAAGATGGAGATTTCAGAATCTCCTTAACTTCTCGAGTAGGATTCTTAATCAAAGCTTGAGGAATTTATACATATTTCTCTTTGCTTCCAGTTGCCACAGGATTAGCATAATCTTCTACTTTGGTGGGCTGATATGAAGTGTCAGTCTTTTCCTCTTTCTTTTTGGATCTCAGATTGTATCTATTAGAATTTTATTTTGTTTTCTCTCCCTTACTAAATTCATTTATTTGATTATCCATGAGAGATTTCTCATAAAAAAATCAGGTAAAGTGAGGGGATGAGGAGGTGTCACCAAGGCAATGGATCTCAAAGTTGATCAAAAAGTCCAAGCTCCTCTCCTTCTTCATCAACAACAAGGTTGTTTTGTAGGGGAGCTTGGACTTTTTATCATCCCTCTCTCTGTTTCTTGGATCTCTTGGAAGGATCTGAGGAGAATTATCTGGTATTCTCTAGTTACCTCTGTTATCAATATTCTGTGTATCCCTATAGGTCTATTTTCCTTCCAGTTTTAAAGTTTTAGCTTCTCCATTTCAACAGAAAGTGATTTTACTAATTTGGTAAGTTCATCAACTTGAGGATGGACAACAGAGGAATCAAAGGTTGAGGCTTCAACTCTATTTTTTCTCTTGTCCCTATCATATTTTCCCCTAAGTTTGTCATCTACCACTATGTTAGATTCTACTTCCAAGGTTGCATCTTGCATATGTGCTAAGGAAGTAGATCTTCTTTCTCTCAGTAGAAGGAAAAACTCAGGGTCAAAATCACTGGCATAGGTGATCTTGGCAGAGATTTCGGTAGGATTTATCTTAACAGGGATCTTATTGTACATTTTATTGAACCTCTTGGAGAAGTCAGAAACAAATTCTCCCTCTTTCCTCTTTAAGGATCCAAATTTTGTGATATAATACAAAAACTCTTTTTTATCCCCCCACTATCTCAAGAAATAATCATCTAAAGCTTCAATCCTAGCAATAGATCTAGGGGTCAAACCCCTAAACCATTTCCTAGCCTCACAATCAAGGCTTTGGACAAAGAATCTCGTCAATACATCCTCATTCTCAATGTTTAGATTGTTTGCATAACTATAAAAGGAAACAATGTGTTCTTCATCAGTTATGTATTCTTCTTCTATGAATTTGGGCATGTATTTTAGGCAGTCTCCAGCAGGGAGATAATTCATAGGTTGATTTAAGACAAGAGGGGAATACTTAGAAACCACTATGCAATCCATCCTATTTCTAGGAGCATTAGTAGTTGCCATTGGGTTTTGAACTGTAGGAGAGCAAGGAGGAGAAGGAGATTTGACAGCTGCAACTACAGTTGGGATTTGAGGGGAAAGAGGAAGCTTGGATGAGGATGGAGAGGTCTCAGATTTCAGAGGAGGAGTTTGAGCCTTTGGAGAAAATGAAACAGGGTCCAAGGGAGAAGAAGTTTCCTCTTTTTTAGTATCAGAAACTTTGATAGGAGGAGGAGTAGGGAAACCCAAAGTAGGGAAATCTTCAAGACTCTCAAGTCTAAACCACTTTACAATGTTAGGAGAAACAAGGTCTTCAAAATATTCAACTTTAACTTGAGGGATAAAAGATGAATATTCAACAGGGAAATTTTCAAAATCTAAACTTCTAGAAACTTCAATAGAAGGTAAAATAGGAGGGTTAGATATGGCTACTGGAGTTTTAAAGGTAGAATCATATGAGTGACCAGAAGTACCTGGTACAACAACAAAAAAACTCTCTTGAAAATATTTTCCCATTTTGACTAACTTCTCTAGGTCAACTTCAGGGGTAACCAAAGGTAGTTGTGGAGTTGGCCTCATGTGTCTTCTTTTAGGAGCCATAGCTGAAACAATGGAGTCGCTAGGTGCAAGATGTAATCTTCAATGTACTGAATTCTAATGCACCTTTAGAATCAATAAGCTTTGTTATTCAATCCTAGGGAAATGTCTTCAAACCATTCCCCCATAGTGACGACAAGAATGTTAGCACTAGGAATCACCCTCAGATTGCAGAGAGGATAATCCCAGTACCCATCAGAGTATGTGTAAATGTAAATGAGTGTTTAAAGGTCAAATGGAAAAGACTCGGAATAATAATGATTTAACTTAGAAATCTGGGCTAGCATGCACAAGCAATTGAGGTCTTGATTAAATTCAGTCAGTGAATGAGAGTAAAAGTGAATAAAAGGAAGAATTTGGTGAGGGAGGTGTAAAGGTCTACTATTGACATTAGGTATTCAAGCATCCCAAGGAGGAAAAACTCAAACACAATATATTCTTGAATTCAAGGTTTAAAGAACACTAAAGAACATCATAGCACCAAACTTTACTTGCTACTACCTTCACCCTACTTAGTTTAGTGTTGCCTTCCCTTAAAAAATACTTGCTTAAATCATGCTTAGTTGGTAGGCACTTCAACAAGCCATTATACCTTTAGAATCCTTCCAGATAGCTTTCACTGGAGTCAGACTTGCTCACATATGCTGGTATTACTATTACTATTCTGGACGAGCCATAGTACCATAATAAAACATTCATCATAATACAACCATAACAATCCCATGTGAATAATTCAATCATGAAAACTTTAGCATAAGAGGCAACAAGATGGAATAAGAGAAACTAACTTATATTAATAAAAAATTCTTAAGTCCAGTACATAACAAGAGAACCAGTCTACTTAGTCAAAAATATTACAATAAGGGAGACCAACTCAACCATTCGAACCCTCTTAATAATTTGGAAAATGTATTTATAACAGAAAGGAAAGAAAACAACTAGAGGTGCGAGCTGGCCTTCCTTCCATAGGATTCTCCAAAAACAATTATCAATCTAACATCTGTACTAACAACTATTTAAAAAACTGCTATAAAAAAGGAAACATGTTGGAAACCAATCCAACATGATTTAAATGACATGGTATCCCTTGATGTGCATCCCTTTCCATTGCTAGGTGTCCTCTAGGGGTTGGATGTCACCATACTGTCATCTATGATCCTCTCTCTTCTCCACATCATCAACCACCCAAAAGAGTGATGAATTCGAACTCCTTGATTCTAGGTGTCAGTTCGTAGCGCACTGGGTAGTGAGTTTCTGTAGCGCCCTTGCAAAATACTCTGCACATTTCATAGTGTCGATCCTGAATTAGCCTCTGTGAATTTGATAGCGCCACAATTCAAATCGCCTCTACAGAATTGATAGCGCCATCGTTGAAATGGTCCTGCAGAATTGGTAGTGCCCATCATCAAAACGACTATGTGAATTTGGTAGCGTCATTGTGACACAATCCTGCGAAATTTGTAGCGCCACTGTTAAGTTCATCTTAGGAGATTTGGTAGTGTTCTGCAGAAATGGTAGTGCTACTGTGTACTTTGGCTAGGATCTTTCGTAGCATTTTAGGTAGAAAAATGGTAGGACATGTCATATAGATGATTATCTAGCTCGATGGCGCTACATAATGTATGTGCTTCTTATGTGTGTTGAAACCAATCCTTTAGAAAGCACAACAAATTTAGCTAATAGGTTAGGAGACTATAGATGCTTGTATAGGTGGAAAAAATTTATACCTCCTTGATCACTTACTCTTGAAAAAAGAGACCACCCACAAAAATGGAGCTTATATCCCTCAATTATTTCATCAACCTAGCACTCCTCCTTGTTGCAGGAGATCTTCCTTCTAACACAACAATATGTTTTTCTTTTGCAGGCGTAGCTTTCTTGACTACATGTGTGTTCTTCTTCACTACTGGCTCCTCTCTTTCAATGGTAGATTCTACTAGCACATTCAAATTCCTTTGTGCCACTTCATCATTGAAGTGCTACAATTCTTCCTTGAGTTTTCTATTTTGAGATTGAAAACCTTTGTTTTGCCAATAGAGGTTCTTAAGTTTCTTATGGAGAGGCAGGGATCTTCTTGCTTCAAATATTTCCAAATCAAGTGTGTTTTTGTACATATCCATAAACTCCATATTAATTCTCTTAGATAAACCTTCTTCTTTCAAAGGAGAAACCTACTTCCTATCCTCCATGAGCTGTCTAATCAATATTTTGAAATTATGATTGCTAGGTGGAGTTCTTAGGTTGATAACCTCAATAGGCTTCATCATGGCTTCACCTTCATGTTTCTGTTGCACAGGGGCTCTGTCTATCAACTCAATAGGATTCTCAATGCCCTTTCCCTTATCTTTCTTTTTGTTTGGAATTGAAACCTTGGGTAGGACTTATGCTTCAACAACTTCCTTGAGAGTTGATGATCTAGTAAAAATATTCCTGAATTTTATGCTAGCTACTGGAGTAGGTGAAGAGAAATGTAATTTTCTTCCCTTCTTGGTTGTGACTTTGGTGGATGAAGGGACTTCTTCCAATTCAGGTGCAAGATGGGGTGAAAAGTATCTCTGTGGAGAATGATAAACCTCCCTCTATCCCTCTTCAATTTCCTTAATAACCTCTTTGTCTTGAATAATGGATTTACTCTTTCTTTTCTTTCTTGTTCCTATTAGAGAATCACCAGTAGATGGCAATGAACTTTTCATATTTAACTAAGGAGTTGAAGCTATGTCCAACTTCATGTGAGCAAAAATAATGAATTGTTCCCAAGGAATGTTCCTCTTCTTCAATTATTCCATCGCCAACATCCTGATCAATCCAGAGTGAAAGACACTAGTGTCCACATCCTTGGACTTGGCTTGGACTCTATCAGACATATTCCCCATGCTCCTCAAAAGATATAAAGGGATATTCATTGCATCTTTACTCGTGAAATGAAGAAAACTCCTTATATGGTACTGGTATAACATATTCAACCTTCCCTCACATGTAAGGTATCTCTGGGTGATCTTTAATATTTTTTCAAAATCCTCAACTAGATGGCTTCTAGGCACTCCCTTCGACAAATTGTCTATCTCATAATCTGGTTTGAGGAAGTCCTTAGAGAAGGAAACATTTAAAGTCATGGATTTAAACCATCTCTCACTAGTATTAGGAATCCCTGTGGATGATGCAATAGAGGCTTCAAACACCTCAAACTCAAGGTCTCCTACTTTAGTCTTAAGTCCATCAAAATGTAAGGAAAATTGCCTTGCCATTTTAGGATTTCCCCTCTGCATGTTTTGGCAAAAAGACAGGAAACCCACCCTTTGAAAAACCTCCCTGACCATTGGCTCTGCATCAAACAGGTGCATGTCTAAGGGTTTAGCTCTGATCACAGTTCCTCCCTTGTGATATTTATTCTTTTGAGGTGTCTCCATGGGTAAAGACAAGGGATCAAAGGTTATGGTGTAGTGAAGGCTAAGGAAGTAAACAGAGGTAGAATTCTATGAGAAAATGATAGTGAATAATGGTTGTTCTCTCCTAATATTCTCCTCTAACTCTCCTTGATTTGACAAAACATTTGTTTGCACTCTTTTCGTCACTGTGTGAGTAAAAAGTGAGTGCTTACATGCCCAGTTGGGCTCTGCTAGGCATGACAGTTGTGGTGTAAAAGGTTAGAAAGAAAACAACAAAGATATTAACAAGAATTAAACAAAAACTAAATGAAACTATGAGCATAGGAACAAAAAATAAAAACAAATGAAAATGGACCAATATCACCAATGTAT
>JZKD02S2301665.1:347590-362034 GCA_000966675.3 Picea glauca | reverse complement strand
TCTAGTTCTGACACACACACTTGCTCATGCATGAAGAAAATCAACTACTTATGATGACCTTGCTGTTGTCTCTATCTGCTGTAGCATCAATTCTCCATACAATCATGCACCAATTCTCCAATAGATCTCTCAATCTTGCCCACTTAACCCTTTCCATGAGTATTCTCATCAATTTATAAGAGAGAATAGGTTAGTTGCTAGGATAAGAATGATCCCAATAAATCTGGAATGCCAGCTTCTGAACAACCATTCGAATACCAACTCACCCTTCTAGAAGATTCCCTTCTAGAAGGATCGATAATCTTATCTTTTTCCTTTATAAAAAGATGTCCACACCCTGGAAATGATTACAGTGCGAGAAGTTCACATCCTATCTGAATGAAGCCTGCGAGAATGAAGGATTCCCGTAGGAGAGTATATATGCAGCCTGCGAACATTCCTCAAAACATGATTTTTGGAAATAGATAAGAGCAACCCTTTTCAGGAAGGAGTTCTTTAATGAGGAGTTTGATTTTCTATCATCATAACATCACCATGACATCATCACAATGACCAAAATTGTGGATAAAAATAAACCCTAAACTCAAAAATCCCTAAAAATGGGGTGAGATCCCATGAACTCTGCTTCACCTGGCGCTCTGTCTTCAACCAGCCTATCGAAGTCCCAGAATTGGTCAAACGTGAACAAGGTTCTCCAAAACTTGGTCAAGGGCCAAAAGGCCCCCAACACTCACCTGTGAATCATCCTGAATCACTCTGATCTGGGTAACTCTGCCTTGAAGGCCTCAAGCTTAGCTTGAGCTGCTTCGACCTACTGCTTAGCCAGAGCCTCCTACTCAACGAACTCTTGAATGACCTTCTCAGTGATATGTCCTTCCAATCATTGTTCAACTGAGGTGACTACTTGTTCTAGTTGTGCACCTTATCCTTCAATTTCCTCAAAAAATATGAAAGTTGCATCCTGCACTAGTTGGACTCACTGATTCACTTCCATGACCTTACTCTAAATGGCATGGGCCTATTTCTGAACCATGCACTATTCCAGGGCTCTTTTCATTCTCTCGACCGATGATAGTAGATTCAACTGCGCTTTCACTATTGCTACTTGCTTCTTTGCCTCCTGGAGATGTGACTCTATTGTCTTGAGCTTAGGGTCCTCTACAAGGTGCTCGTAGCTCTGTGCACTTTGAATGTTGATTTGTTTGCATTCCAAGGCCAATGCCTTGATTCTATCAACTACGCTCGTCATAGTTTCTTCTCTTAGATCTTGCACTTCCTGTGGAGTGCTTGGCACTGCTTGTAACTCCAGTTCAGAAATGGCATCAAGAAGCTTCACTACTTGTATTTCTATTGGGTCTTCTTCCATATATTCTAAGCCTATCATAGAGCGAAGTTCTCTAATGAATGATTCTTTAAGTCCAATCTTCTATGAAAGCAATTTTTCCTTCTCCTTCTGAATCTGTGCTCTATCCTCTGCAAACTTGGCGTGGATGCCATCTTTTCCCTTTTGCGCAACCTTGCATTGTTCTTTGGCTTCCTCTTTTTATTTCTTTAAGGCCTCTATGGCCTACTCTTTTTCTTCTTGAACATGATGAAGGTGAGCTTCAGTCACATCTATTATTTGGCAGAGCTGGGCAGGCTCGTCTCCCAACTCTATTCCTTTTGATGATGGGGGCACAGTAGACACTGGGAGGCTAGAGTGGAGGGCTTGTTGTACCCCTTTCAGCTCTACCTCAATTCTTTCATACATGGTCTCTTGTTTCACTTCATTGTGCTGTAAGGTATCTTCCGAGGTATCTGAGATAGCGACGATGATGAAATCTATATATTCCATCGTGAGCAAAGTCTGCATTTGTGGTTTAGTAGCTTTGGACTTCTTCCGCGATGTAGGTTTCATGGGGGAAACCTTTGTTTTATTGGAGGTCTCAGCATCATCAATAGGGTCCCTAGGTGGTGTTACTTTTCCTTGTTTCTGCTTGTCTTCTTATCCTTTTTGTTCTTCTTTGTCTACATCATCATCACCTCCCCCTCTAGGTGAGTCTGAAGCAGTCTCTTCTGATGCGTTGTTCAGCTTATGTACCTCTTCCTTTTTCTTTCTTCTGCTACTATTGGGTGCATCATACTCTTCGTGAGTGACCATATGACTTTTGATTAGGTCAGGGTCAGACAGTTATTCTTGGTCAACTGGTACAAGGATCTCTACAGGCCACTCCTTATTTATTTATTCCATGTCCTCCTCAGTGAGCTTGTAGTAAGATTGGATCTCTTCTTTAGGTTCGTCTCCTCACACGGTGATATAAATAAAAGTTATATCTGCGCAGAACTTCACAAATGGTCTGAACCTGTGCAGGGTATTCAGTGTCATGCAAGGGAAAAACTCAATATCCCTCTTCAACTATAGGTAATAGGTGCGGAACACTGCTTTTGACTGCCATTGTTTATCCATGTCACTTGAATACCAGAGCATGCTGAAATTTGCAGCTAAGGGTTCTGACAACTCAATCTCAGGGAAGGTCGCATCTTTCGACATCTCTCATGCAATGAAGGCGATGAGGATCAAAAGAAAACTAAAGTGGAACTCGTATCCCTATTCCTAATCTTTATGACAGTCTTGCTCTAAATGGTTGACAAGGTATCTTTCCCAGTTCATTTGTATCCCTTCCATGCATTTTCCCGTGAGGTCAACAATGAACCCTATAACCTGCGTGGGTCTATTCTTCCTGACTAGCTTACCAACAATCAACTAATAGGCTAGGCACACTATGCCATTCTGGATGGAGGATACCTTGTAGCCCTGCTTCCCCTTTTCCACATCACCATATGTGTCTTTAATTTGCTACGCTAGGGCGCGATCTATAGCCTTCCCTCGATAAAATTCTTGTGGGTCTGGTCCTTGCATGCTTAATCCGGTGATCCTATGGATCACCGTCGGATCAAAAGTGATGCGTCTTTCTAGTCACAGATAACCATCATGGAAGAACGACAGTAGGATCTTAATGCACGTGTTAACCTCCTAATGTCTTTCGAAGTGTCTTATCTTCATTACATTCAGGATGGTGGACCTCGCGATGTCCATGGTCCATGTCTGGGGGATGATCTTCAACTTCTTCCCCTTTGTCTTGGTTAAATACTTGTATGGTGCAAGGATTTCATAGTTATTGTAGTCTCCCAGGTTATAGTCGTTGATATTCAACATCAGAATCCTCTCCAACTGTGGTCTGACTATGTGTATCCCCTTCAGGAGGTATGCAATGATGATTGTGTAGTCGGAGTCCCTCAGGATGCTATCATGACTCACTGCGCTAGCCAGAGGCAGGATGTAGTCGGGCAGGATAGATGGGATGAGCTTCACATTATCTAAGTCATCATGATGATTGGTTCATTTTTCTATCGCAGCTCGGGATGGTCCAGATCCACAAGCAGTCGACGGGGATGCTTGCACTCCTCTCACGACGTGGCTTAGATTCCTGTGGACATCACCTTCTCGGCCATGAGGTCTATTAGGATCTCTTCGACGAAGTTTTATACTGCGCTAACTTTGTCCAACATACACACTTGATATCTGATATCTCAGGTCAGTGAACAAACACTCACTGTAACAGCACGGACGACGAGCTCTCAAATAATCACTGCGTGAAAGAAACTAGTTCTCTGTGGGCTCGGGTAATCACAATTGGCAAAAGTTTTCTCAATGCAAAGCTTGACGGTATAAATAGAAAATTTTGTAACAAACTCTTCCAATGGGTAGGAATGCCTCAATCAATGCAATTTCATCCATTGTGGTGTGGTCCCAACGGTCCAATGGTGAACGTTCCGAAAATAAATGTGTTTCTAGCCGTTCTAGAGCATCATTCTAATGATTGGGATGACTCCAATGGTCATATTTCTTTGTCATGGTGGAGTGACAATAGTCGTTGTTATGATATCCCAAAAAAGTTCCATTTCTGCAAACCTTCCTTCTATGAAGTCCTCTCTGGTGCTTCTTGCAATTTTTCTAGCTTTGCTTTCTTTTGCTAAGCTTTCTGGATTTCTTTCCTGTAATCCGAGTCACTGGTTTCCTCTTTCCATTATCGTTCTTATCTCCTCTTGGCATAGTAACTTCAAACCGTGGATGGTCTTTCAAGGGTTCTGAGAGTAATACTTCTTCTCTTTCTGGTGTAGGTTCACTACTCTCTTGTACATACAGGTATTTCAAATCTTCCTGTGTTCTTTCAACTTCGATGTCCATATCTTTGGTCCTTAGTATCTTTGACTGGTCCTCTTGTTTTTCTAGTAAGTGCGCTATTATCCTAACCATGAAATCTCTTAGTTATTTCTTTTTCTATTCTAGATCCTCCTCTTCTTGTTTCCTTCATATCTGATCTTATTCAATCCATGTTTTTCATAGCAAAATAGCAACTGGGGCATTGTTCTCAACAAATTTAATGATCTCAAATTCTTCTTCTATCGAAGTTCCATGACAACTCATAGATGTCTGGGAAACTCTTCCACATAGGGTTATCATCTTTCCTCTAAATAATCCTATTCCTCCCAATGAAGGAACCATAGCAGGCTTTCCCAAAATTTCCCAAGTTCTTTCTGTCATGATATTCACCTATGTTTCCTCATCCAGGACAAAATCTATGTCGAAGTCTCCTATTATTTTTTCTATGTGCTCCTTCTCTTTTAAGATCTCTGATAAGTTGATATCTCTGTGATCATTCAAGGTTTCTTTCATCTGTAATAATGCAGTCTCTAATTCTTTCTAGGGTTTTATCATATCCTTAGTTTCTTAGCCTGTCTCATGGTTTTCTTGTCTCATTTTGATCTTTTTGACTTTATCAATCATTTTAGGGCAATCCAAAACTTCATGTCCAATAGCCTTACAACAAAGGAAAATAGGACCTCTACCAGGGAATTCCTTAACAACATGTTCCGGTCTTTTGCAACTATAACATAGAGTTAACCCTCTCTTTCTCTTGAACAATCCCCAAGCTTTCCTGTACTGTGCACTGGGATCACAGTGGTGGATCTGCAAAAAAATCTTTCTAGAATCCTGCATCCATTTGTTAGTCCAACAATTCTTTATATAAATAAGAATGACATATCTTTCATTATTTCTATCAGATCTATTCATATCAAATATTCTTTCTTCTAGTTGTACCCTAGTTTTCAGACTAGGACCAAATCTATTAAACATACCTAGACCCATTCTTTCAAAATAAAAAATTTCACTTATCTTACCTTTCTCAGAGCACAAATCTTTAAGATCTTATCTCTTTTCTTCAGATCTGATTCCATATTAGCACATAGCTTCGTAGTCAAGTACAATACTTCACACTAGGGCAAAAAATCTATGCACATAACTTTCTCTTTTCTTCAATTCCTAGCAATCACAGTTTCAGGTCCCAACAATGGAACCATTTGTTGGAAAAGGGGCAGACCCAGGGTTCAACGCTTCAACAACGCAACAAAAAAACCCTAACTACCAGCCCTTTTGACAACACCTGCGAATAAGTTGAAGTCTCACCCAAGGTAGAGGCAGGGGTGGTTACAGGACTCAAGTGTCTACAACCTAGCTGGGACATAGATCTGTGATTACAACACTAACATAGCACTTAGAAGTTAACATTCATTAGCATTTAAACCTTATTTAAATATCATCTTCAAACCCTAATTATAGAACAACACAGTATTAAATAAGATCTAACACTTCCAAGAACTTAGCACATAGAAATAGATCAGATCTAGCATTCATTCACATTACTAAGCACTAAGCTATTATATCAAATGCATCTAACATATACTATTACACTAAGCATACATCACATCAATAACATAAAAACTATAATGCATAAAGAAACCACAACATAGGATATGCGTGGTTCACCCCAGTGTGGGGCTACATCCACCAACTCTTCACTTCTTTATTGTCTTCTTTCAATCTTCTACGAGACAAGGCCACATGAACCCACTCCACATAGACAAGAGATCTGCACGCACCTTGCCAGATCCTCCTTCCCCAAGCTAGGTCTAAGCACAAATCCTTCTTACAATATGAACATAGGCCTCTTACAATCACATGCACTTAGCTCTGCAAGTTCTTAACACACAATATGCATGAAGCCTCTAGCTCTGCATTAAGCCACAACATTCACTACTACTTCACTTAGCACACTGGCCCCTTATTACATTGCCTAGCTATCTATTTATACATTACAAAATGGGCCTAAGCATGGGTAAACCCATGGGTCGACATCCCATAACTTGTTACATAAACCCTAAACCCAAAAATCCCTAAAAAGGGGGCGAGATCCTACGATCTCTGCTTCGCCTGGTGCTCTATCTTCGACCAGCCTGTCGAAGTCCCAAAATTGGTCAAACGTGACCAAGGTTCACCAAAACTTGGTGAAGGGACAACAACCGTTGATCTTTAGAGTAGGTAGGAAAGTAATATCAGCCTGAAGTGCTTATGTGTCGAAGATACATGTCACTCATCCATTAGTAGTTGCGACAACACAATGACCTCAGGCCACCATATCAAATCTGGGAGAAATTCTTACTCAGCATTCAAAACTCCCATACGCCAAAATTGGTTCCATATCTAAACACAGTTAAAAGGATTCTGGAGTTGGTAGATGAATAAATTTTAGTGAGGGCACTACAAATGTAGGTCATTCTAGATCGCGGAATGCAACAGATCGACGACCACACTTCAGTGTGAGCACAGAAAGTGCTTGAGCACTAAAATATTAGAGCGATCCCGCAATCGAAACCATGATATAGCTAAAGAGGTGTGTGGAAATTGGTGGTGAATTGCAGGGGTTGAAGCGGTGTGGACCCAAAATTCCCTTGGAAACGTTCGCAAACACATGCTTATATAAGGTCCAATCCAAGAGCAATGCATGGCAACAATCTAAGCGTATGGCCTCATCCTGATCCCAAGGAGAGATCATTTAATGAAAGAAGGATTGATGGTTGAACAATCGACTACCCCCATTAAATGGAAGCATGGGGGGTATGGCCGAGGAGACAGAAAGTTGTTAGCCCGAAGTACCACAGAGGGAAGATTTTCCTATAGACCCATACTGACCGGAGTTTCCTTCTGACAGAAGGAACAAGATACAAAAGAGAATACATACAACACTAGAGAAGAGGTGCCCAAGAAGCAAAACATGTCTATTGTTTTGACTATAAATACATCAGATGAATGATATGTAAAAGGGGGGGAAGGGGTTTCGGCCAAGACCAGGAGGTAATTTTGAGAAATATTTATGACTATATATCTCAGTTTGTAAGACAGAGGGGCATGTAGCTAGAAATTGTATTGTTATTGAAGACTCATATGATTTGTTTCATTAGATTTGTCTTCTATGTTCTCTATTCTATTCATCGTCTTGTTTGAACGTATTGTTGATTTTAAGGATTAAAATTTTCCTTTGATTGATAGATTCTCGATGCAATAGAGGATCTATTGTAATCTTTCCTATATATCACTGTTTATTGTTCAGACATATCTCAGTTCTATTCTTCATCTTATTTGAATGTATTCTTGATTTTAAGGATTAAGATTTGCCTTTGATCGATAGATTCTCAATGCAGTAGAGGATCTATTGTAAGCTTGCCTATATATCATTGTTTACTGTTCATACACATATCATTCTCTTTGCAGAGAGGATATCTTCTTAGTGAATATTCATCTTTATGTTATTCTCTTATTCTTCTCTTCATCATTATACAAATATTTTTTCTGATAGGGAGCTTAAATGCCTTCATTGAGCAAATTTTTTATGACTCCATAGCCCAATGGCCTATCACTGATCTGTAGTGATATCTGTTGTCTTTTCCTTTCTTTAAAGTCTCATTGATTCACTTACTCAAACCATTTTAATCCATTTACATTTTGATGGGTATTGGGCTTATCCTCTAGTAGTCTGAGGGCGACTCTCAGTGATAACAACATCTGCCATAGAACTTGGTAAATGATGCAGCCCGATGGACTAAGAGTAGTGAAAGGGACACATAGGAATGATACATTTCAATGGTATGATAGCAGTGAAGGGGTACATTCTTTAGGTTGAGAAGGTGTGTGGAAGAGAGCTAGTGGAAATTGAGATAGTTGTAGGAAAAACTAGTGGGTTGTGGGATTTTACTGAGTTGTGAGTGGATAGAGAGAGACGCCCTCTTTTGTGTATTCCTAGCCCCAAATCAGGGGTGAATTATTGTTGATATATAGAACAATAGGTCTATGGTTGGGTGGAATTTCCATCCCAAGCAACTTATTGCACCATTCTTCTGAAAATATAAGTGTTTATTTGTGTTTTGTGTTAATTTAATGAGCTAATATGTTGTGTCCGTACGGGTGAATGGTTTATACACTATTGTGTATGGATTTATTACATTCATGCTTTCTTCAACAAGTTGTAGATATCATTTAAATTAATGATGGCATAATGTTTAAATCTATGTGTATTCTCATAGCTCGTAAGATACATGATTAGTTAGCAACATAAGATTTTTTTTAAAGTGTATTTCTACATGTAATAAACCTCAGTCGAGCTAGGGGATGTTACCATTTGGTATTGGAGCCCAAGGTTCAACATTGAGCTTGTATGAGCCAAGAACCAACGCAAATTGGGATATTTCATTGTTACAGATTTTGATTTGTGATGGACTTGGGGAAAAATGGTGAACTGTAGTAAAATCTCCAAATTTATGGGTAGATTCAAGTTCATTTGCCTTACAACAATTGAAGAAGGGATTAATGGCATCTATTTGCAAGTTGCAGAGTCAAATTTTTCATGGAAGGTTGAATTTTATGTTTTTCATGGTGACAGTGGAGTTTGGTGAATTGATGATTTGGATTAATTCATCTATAAGAATCAATGGTCGAGATTCAGTGGTAGAGTTAATAAAGGGCATTTTTCGACAAAATTTTATAAATTGGGATTTGGAAAAATCCTAAGGCATGGGATGAGGTTAAGTCTGAAGGAATAAACCCAATGGCACACATTCGAAAGATTGAGAGTCGTTGATCAGTATCACTCTCCGCCGTCAAATCTTGCAGGATTTGTTTTTTGGAAAGAATCTTTTGAGACGAGTGGTGGAGAGAACATGACCTTATGAAGAAGGAAGTCCAATATTCTATGGCCAAGTGATAGGTGGAATTTTATTAATGGTTTTCAGAAAGGTTATCTCTGAGGGTTTCCAAAAAGAAGTCTTTGTATGGTCTTTGGAAGGGAATTTTTTGAACGTTTTTAGAAAAGAAGGTTTTCAATGGTATTCAAAAGGGAAGTTTTCAATGGAGAGAGTCTGATAAGTCATGTTATCGCACAATATGTACTTTCCCAAAGCCCGATTCAAGTGGATGCAATATCGGTGTAACATAGGTGACCTATCACTATTACCTTAATAGGAAATCCCTTTCTGTTTAGGAGTATATCAAGATTACCCCAAGGGAGGTGTCCCCAGTAGCCTAAAGGGTTGAGAAGACTGAGGCAAACATGCAAGAAATTCCCCCCCTCTCACTGGTAACTCAAGTTAAATATTTCTATAGGTTTTTTAAGATATGAAGCAAGGTGAAAATATGGTGTACCTACCTAGAACAAGACAACAAAGAAAAAAGTATAGCAACTTTCTTGTACCAAATGATGTTAGTTCTTCATAAGACCATGAACCTTCAAAATTTGAGTTAGCTGATATGAATTTGTAGCAATGCAATAGTTTATAACAACAACTAATATTTTATAATATCCACAAGAATTATGCCTTAAAATTGCTTGAAAAAGACAAGAAAGAAAATCCTTTACCTAGCAGAATGATAATAAGTTGTCACAAGCAAAATTGGCAATGTCTAGGTAGCATAATATGTCACTTTTGTGGAGAATTTGCTGCAATTAGATGACTATAGCAATTGAAGCAAATTATCTAAGGAGTTAGTCTAGTTTAGGGTTAACAAATGTTAGTAAAATGTTAGAGGAAGAAAGTTTGAGTATTCGTTTGATCAATCAATTCACTAAAGCAAGTGTTTAGGGTTAATGGAGTCTAGAGGTGATACTTTTCTCTTGGAAGAAATAACAAAATGATTGTATTTTTCTAAGGAGAAGGGATGAATGGATGAGGTGTTGGTAACCCAAGGCCTTAAGAATCTAAATCCTAGTGACACATTTGCTAGAGAGTAAGGGATCTTAGGCCCTAGCAAATCTTCCTTCCTTGGACTATTTAAAGGTATTAAGGGAAAACAATAACAAGGAAATGGCTTCTAAAGAGATAGAACTTAAGGCTTTAGAATTGTATCTAAGTCAAATCACCTTGGTAAAAGTCTAGCAAATGAAAAGAAAAGAAGTAGTAACTAAAGTCCTTTACTCCTAGGGTTTGTCAAGCAAGCAATTTCATAATATTTAACATGAATAAGAAAATATACCATAACATTCACAATAAAATGAAAAATTGTATATTTACTTACTTCACCAAGAATAATCAAGAAATAAAACCCTAGATTGCAAGTAAAATTCACCAAGAAATGATCCAAGTTGCAAATTTTAGCCTCAAAGTCAAGTGCACCTCCCAATTTCAGCCAATAACTCCCAAAAAGGGCAAAAATTATAGACCACACCACTTGTGTGATGAGTTATGATGAAAAAATGAGAGTACTTTCTCTTTATTTATATAGTATTAATGACCTTTAATTAAAATTAGGTCATAAAAAGGTCGACCTGGCCAAATTATATCAAAAATCCAGTTTTTACATAAATGAAAGTAATTAACCCCTGAAATCATTTCCAAGGGTGACGTCATGCCTTTCTAGGGTGATGTTGAGCTTGCAGGGTGGAACGTTGGGCCTCATATGCAGAACATTTGGCCTCCAAAATGACCTGGATGATGCCACATATGCCAACAAGAACACAACTTCCCTCATAAATGAAAACTGTAGATTTGGATGACGTCCAGTGTCATAATGATGACATCATGGTCTCTCAAGGGTCAATGTCTAGGTGGAAGAGAAATATCACCCTAGATCTAGGTCTACCAGAGTGTCTCAAAGGGAAACAACCTTCTTTCTTCTTGGTGCAAGTCTCTGATGTCTCTCTTCCTCTGGTTGGGGTCAAAACATCCATTTGTGGGCGTTCAAACCCATGGAGGTCCAAGCTAATCATTCCCCCACATGTACATATCCACCGAGAAAAGTACTGCAAAAACAGCAAGTATGCCCTTCAGAGGTTCATAAGTCACAGGGATCATAGCAATGTCAATCACATATAATAATAAAATTACCCAAACATGTGCATCAAACCCCCCTTTACCCAAAAAAATTATCAAAGACGTTATGAAGTTTAACAAGTCAATTTTGGAGAAGGTCTTAGTGTGTCCTATTGGGCTAATCCTCCTTTAGTTTGGGGTTTTTCCTAGGTGAGAACCAATCTAGGTCATGTAAGTGTGTGTGAGGTGGTGTGGGGTAAGTGTTTGGGCATGGGGTGAAATGATAACATGGAAATGTAGATCTTACCTATGGGTTCCTTTGTAGAGGGAGAGATGCACCTTATCATAGATGTCATTCTTTCCTAGCCCATTCAATGCATTTTATTCTTAGTTTTATTGATTTTTTATCTTTTTTCTTTTATGCTTCAAGGAAGAGCTGAGGGACACTGTCCTGGATTGGTGACTAGATGTGACAACCTCACCCACAGGAATTTCATGGATATGAGAAGGTTGGCTCATGATGAGACCCCCTTTCTCTTGGATATGCCACCAAGAGCCACAACCCTAGTTTGGTGACCAAATAGATAGTGTCATACTACTACATTCCCATGGTCATAATAGTTCATCTCATTATGAGACCTCCCATCCACCAACTAATACAATGAGTTTTTTATTTATCTTATGGGTTCCCTTTTCTTACTGAGAATATTTTTACTTATTTCTTGGGAATCCCTAGGCGAATCATCTCAAAGGTTTCATTTTGGATTTTAACTCTTACCAGTTTCTTTTACCCTCTAGGCCTTTAGCCCCTTCTTCCCACAAGGCAAGGTACAATCCTTCCTAGTGTGGAAAAACAAATGCCCGAACAAAGGTAGGGGAAAATGAGAGGAGTAAGGATGAAAAGTGGTAATTATGGAGGGAATGGACGATGACCTTTCATAGACCTACCCAATGGTAACACATCCTAAAGGGAGATCAACTTACTAGGGAATCATGTTACCCTTCCAGGTATGAACAATTTGAAGAGGATAATTTCCAAGAAAACGTTATCAAATGAAGGATAATTCAGTGCAACATATTCAAGTGCTTCAATAATCAGAGTGACACATACCATGATACCTGGACTCATTACCTCATGGAGCAAGACTTGTTGCTACTTCAAGACCAGGCTGGTGGGATTGATATTGTTGCTGCTAATAGATGGGATGCACTGAAGAAACAAGGGGCCCTTCGAGGCCATGCTCAAGTCATCTGGCTCTTGGCACTCTATGTCTAGGACTTGTGGGCCTTGAGACATGATCTCCTTAGTTATCCCTAGGATATGGGATAACATATGGCTCCAACTCGGGGACATGTGCTCACCATAGAGCGCATCACAACCTCAACATCTCTAGTATGACCTGTGATTGCTAGATCTCAACAAAATGCATCAGTAATCCTTAGGGTGGTGATATCACCCCTCGCTCATATATGATATAATAAAGTAAAGGTAAGCATGCATACATACATAATGAAATAATACAATATGAAAATGAAACTATACTACATTAGCATGATATGCAGATGGTATATACAATGGATGCAAATGCCCAACTTACCTGTACTTATCTGTGAAATCAAGTCTTTTCCCCATGATGGGGCTTAAGGAGGCATCTATTAATCAATAATGGACGTTTTATTCCTTCCAACGTGGAAAAATAGTAGGCATCATTGACTTACTTCATTATGATTCTGAAAGGTACAAGCCAAATCTGTGCATTCCCTTTAACATTAGTAGGCTCTCCTTTCTTTGTGTCCCACATCCAGACCATATCTCCCTCTTGATACTACTTTTCTTCAAACTTGGTTGTTTCTTGTATAACTCTAGTATATTGTTTTGAGGGACGAGGGTGGGGTTCAGATGTAAGGACTTCTTGTTGGCTTGGTTTGATCAATATGTTATCATCCCCTTTATTTAGTAACTTGAGAGTTCTGACTTCCCTATCCTTATATTTATGTAAGATTTGTTGATACTCTTCCTTATTTGGCCATTATATCTCATAAAAATATTCCTTTGAAGTGAAAGGAAAATCCTCTGGAGAAAATATAGGAAGGTTTTCCTTGTGTCACACTAGTTTCAACATTGTTGTCAATTTCTTGCACATGGGCCTTGGCCATTGGAATATTTGGAAGGCGCTCTATTGTCCCATTCTTCATAGGTACATTGATGTAAGTTAATTCCATTTCTAATGTATCTCCCAACATTGTAGCAAACTTCCTGGACAAAAGCATCCCCCATACATCAGGGACGTCTACCACCACAATATCCATATGGATTATTGTCTCGATATATTTACCAAGGCATACTTCAACATTCTCAACTACCCCATGCATGGGTATGGCCCTAGATTCAAATCCACACACATTCCTATAAGGTCGTGTGGCCTTTAGGCCTAGTTTCTCCATGACTCTCAAAGACATCATATTAGTGTCTGCTCCTAAATAAAGCATACAATTGTTAAGACATGTGTTATTCACTAGTAATGTCATGAAGAAGGGTAGGTATCCATCATACTGAACCCTAAAAGGTCTGATTGTAACATAATAGGAGGGTTCATTGGCTCATCTGATATGTTGAATTTTTTTTCGAACCTTTATTTCATAGATGAGACTTTGATAACTTCCCTCAATGGAATGGTCACATGCATTTTGGACAATGCACCTTCCAAGTCATAATTTTAATCATTCTTTTCATCTTTAGGAGAATTCTTAGGAAGAAGTTGTTAGCGATATTTCTTGCTGGGGGGGTTAGAAATCAAATGAATGGGTTAAAACCCACTTATCCAAAGTCTCGGGCAGCATGCGCCCGTGGTAAGCAGTGAGCAGGATCGGACGATCTGGATCGGCGCGCCCGGATCAACGGCATACAGTGAATTCCGGACCCCCCTTGCCTTTCGACCTTTAAGCTGAGGGGGGGGGTCCGGAATCGGGGGCGCATCTCTCCAACGGCCCAGATGAGCGTGCCCGGATCAACGGCGGAAAAGGGCATTCCGGACCCCCCCCGCCTTTCTCCCTTTAAGCTGGGGGGGGGGGTCCGGAATTGTTGATGCAGCTTCCGACGGCCATGATCGTAGTGCCCGGATCAACGGTGCTCGTGCAGCCACTATCTTTCCAGCTGACCTGAGTTTAGCCCTGGTTGACCTTCCTCACGTCACTTCACTCACCCCATGCCCACTGTCTCCCGTGGCCATGTGTCACTTATCCATTCCTCCTCTCTCTGGTCCGCC
>JZKD02S2301665.1:318380-334530 GCA_000966675.3 Picea glauca | reverse complement strand
GGTCCGAAAAGTGGTTTTCACTCTTACCAAGTTATACTAGTGGTCACCCTCCTGTTAAATTGGACCCCCCTCCAAAAACCATTTTTACAATGATTTAAATATCATTATATATGGCCGGAAGGACATTTATGATATATGGAAGAAAGTTCATTGGCCATTCGATTAATTGGATTCAAGCTTGGATATATTTTTGAAATGAAGCTCCAGGTTAATATTTTTTTGAAGCTACAGGTAAAAATAAAAGGAGGACGAGTCAAATATGACTCGAGTTAAAGGAAATTTATAGGTCATAAATTCATGAAATAAATTTACAAGTGTCGTAAATGAAGTTATGAGTGAAAACAAAATTTTGAAACTATATAAAAAAATACTTCATACATTTATAAAATAGTCTTATGGATGGGAGGCTCAATAATTCATGTAAATGAGTTTTACAAATAGGAGGCTAAGTAAAACAAGAGTTACAGGTGTAAAAGTATTTTACAGGAACATATGAATTTGAATTTAAAATTGTAGGTGAAAGAAACAACACATGGTTTTGGAAATGCATCCAAATATTTACAGGAGTAAAAGAAAAATAATTTACAGAGGAAAGTGAAAGGAGAAACAAGCAATGGATTTGGAAAACAGGATGGTTTATCAAATCATTTAAATGAATATGTTGAAATTCTAAATCATGAAATTCATTTAAGGATTTAATCAAAATATTTGGAATTTTTTTTATCCAGGTGGATATTGGTGGCCACCCACCTATTCCACTTGGACCCCCACCATTGCTTCTTTCATTTTTTCAGTTTCCGCACAGTTTACTATTTTTAGCAGTTTTTCGGGTCTTGAACTTCCAGAGCCGTTTTGAGGCCATAAACAATGTTTTTTTGGGAAAACGGGGAGTAACATGGATTGTAGATTGATGTTGCTCACCCAAAATTTGTATTCCTTGGATAAATATTTCTAATGAGGTATGGAACGTGTCAAACATAGATCGTATACCAAAGTTACATCCCTGGGAAGTTGATGTACCAACTTACCCAAACGGGGCCCATAGTCTTGGTGTTTCATCTCCTAGGGTTAGGTATTTGGATGTTTAGGGTTTTCCATTGTTTCTCAATAATAATAGGCCTTGGAGCCTCATTGTAACACAGTTCATAGGCCAATAGCCACCACATCTCTTCTCAGAGATAAGCTACCAGCGCCCTAGCTAGTTTATTTCCATTCTGTCTGTAAGCATATTTCAGTCATTTGGTATTAATGAAATGAAGTCTTATTTCCGCTGCATCTCTGCGTTTATGTGTATTTATGTATTTCATTGTGTTCCTACATAAATCTGGATCAATTTTATTATTATTTTTCCAAATATTTTGTGAAAAAATGAATTATTCAAAGGAAAAAATGACAGAAATAGAGCTCAAAGGGACATATGGTAGAGAAATCAGATTTGAGAGGGAATTTAATTGATTTTGTGAAGATAGTTTCAACCTTTTTCCAGATTTCAAGGGAATGAAGACTAGTCTAAGACACCTAGGAACAGAAGATCAACAGATTGAGGATCATTTTGTAGATTTCCAGCAGATAATTTGGAGATATTATTTTATTTTTAGTTATTATTCAGGATTTTATTATAGAATTATTGTAATAGTTTAGGAGAGATTTTATTCTATATATTGTTTCATTTATAATAAACAAGGGGGAGAACTTGTAGTGAGAGACTACCATTCATTGTAAATATGTTCATTGAGTTCAAGTGACCTTTTTCATTAATATGAGACAGGATGCATCAAGATTCATGTGTCATATATATGTGGTGAAGTGATTCTTACTGTAATCTGTTTTCTTTGTTTTTAGATGTGTTTCTTTCCTCTATTGTTTTAAAGAAAATTAAGTTCAGGATTTGTTTTAAAACAACTTGTTCTGGCTTAAATCAATATCAATGTTTTCTTCTGAAGTTTAAATATAGAATTCAGTTAACAATGCTCTATATTTAAAGTGAATCATAGTTGTTCTTCTTTCTCCATATCATAAACTACAAGGATCCAATAGTATGCCTACCTTTCCCTATTGCATATCAGATTGATTATTTCTACATTTTATCATCTTAAGATCTTTTGACTCGATTTTCCCAATGACCTATCTTTACAATTTCAATCCAATGACACAAAAAACCCAAACCTAAACCATAATAGCTAGTCTAATATTAATCAAAAGAACATACCTAAATCATATAGAGATATCCCTCTTTGAAGTTGGCAGGGCTAGATCCCATCTTCCAAAGTGGTTTTGTGGTTACCTCTGGTTTTCCTCCACAACCTTGGGAAATTACAGAGTGCTAACATGGTGTTGGTAACCCAAGGCCTCAAGAATCCAAATCCTAGGGACATATTTGCTAGAGAGTAAGGGATATTAGGCCCTAATGAATCTTCCTTCCTTGGACTATTAAAAGGTAGTAAGGGAAAACAATAACTAGACAATGGATTCTAAAGAGCTATGATTTAGGGCTTTAGAAGTTTATATAAGTCAAATCACCTTGGTAAAAGTCTAGCAAATGAAGAGCAAAGAAGTAGTAACTTAACTCCTTTACTACTAGGGTTGTTCAAGAAAGCAATTTCATAATATTTAACATGAATAAGAAAATATACCATAACATTCACAATAAAATGAAGAATTGTAGATTTTCTTAGATCACCAAGAATAATAAAACAATAAACCCCTAGATTGCCAAATAAATTCACCAAGAAATGATCCAAGTTGCAAATTTTATCCTCCAAGTCAAGTGCACCTCCCAATTTCATCCAACAACTCCCCAGAAGGGCGTAAATTTCAGATGACACCACTTGTGTGATGAGTGATGATGAAAACATGAGAGTACTTTCTCTCTATTTATACAATATCAATGACATTTAATTAAAGTCAGGTCATAAAAAGGTCAACCTTGCCAAATTACATCAAAAATCCAATTTTTACATAAATGAAAGTAATTAACCCCTGAAATAATTTCCAAGCGTGACGTTGAGCTTGCAGGGTGGAACATTGGGCCTCATATGCAGAACAATTGGCCTCCAAAAGGCCTTGGATGATGCCACACATGCCAACAAGCACACAACTACCCTCATAAATTCACACCTTACCTATGGATGACATCTAGGGTCAAATTGATGACATCATGGGTTCTCAAGGGTCAACGTCTAGGTGGAAGAGAAAGATCCTCTGGATCTAGGTCTGCCAGAGTGTCTCAAGGGAAACGCCCTTCTTTCTTCTTGGAGCAAGTCTTTGGTGTCATTTTGCCCCTAGTTGGGGTCACAACATTCATCTATGGGCTTTCATCCCCATGGAGGCCCGAGCTAATCATTCCCCCAAATGTACCTATCCACTGGGAAAATTCCTGCAGCAACAACAAGTGTGCCCTCCAGGGGTTCATAAGTCACAAGGATCGTAGCAATGTCAATCACATCTAATAATCAAATTACCCAAAAATGTGCATCAAACCCCCCTTTACCTAGACAAATGCTCAAAGACATTGTGCAATTTAACAATTCAGGTTTGGAGAAGGTATCAAGCTGTCCTATTGGGCTAATCCTCCTTTAGTTTGGGGTGTTTCCCAGATGAGAACCAATATAGGTCATGTAAGTGTGTGTGAAGTGGCGTGGGTTAAGTGTTTGGGAATGGGGTGTAGTGATAATATGGAAATGTAGATCTTACCTATGGGTGCCTTTGTAGAGGGTGAGTTGCACCTTATCATAGATGCCATTTTTTCCTATCCCATTCAATGCATTTTATTATTAGTTTTATTTCTTTTTTTTTATCTTTTTTCTTTTATGCTTCAAGGGAAGAGCTAAGGGACACTGTCCTAGCTTGGTTACCAGAGGTGACAAGGTTACCCACAAGAATTTCATGAAGATGAGAAGGATGGCTCATGATGAGACCTCCCATCCACCAACTAATACAATGAGTGTTTATTTATCTTATGGGTTCCCTTTTTTTACTAAGAATATTTTTACCGCTTTCTCGGGAATACCTGGGCAAATTTCTCGGGAATACCTGGGCAAAGCATCTCGAAGGTTTCATTTTGTCTTTTAACTCTTTCCAACTACTTTTACCCTCTGGGCCTTTAAACCCTTCTTCCCACAAGGCAAGGTAAAACCCTTCCTAGTGTGGCAAACCCAATGCCCAAATAAAGGTAGGGGAAAATGAGAGGAGTAAGGATGAAAAGTGGTAAGTATGGAGGGAATGGACGATGAAATTTCATAGACCTACATAGTGGCAACCCATCCTAAAGGGAGATCAAATTACTAGGGAATCATGTTACCCTTCCAAGTATGAACAAGTTAAAGAGCATAATTTACAAGAAAAAATTTTGAAATGAAGGAGAATTCAGTGAAACATATTCAAGTGCTTCAATAATCAGAGTGACACATACCATGATACCTAGACTCATTACCTCATGGAGCAAGCCTTACTACTACTTTAGGACTAGGCTTGTGGGATGGATATTTTTGCTGCTAATAGATGGGTTGCACTGAAGAAAAGAGGGGCCCTCTAGGGCCATGATCAAGTCATCCAAATCTTGGCACTCCATGTCTAGGACCCGTGGGCCTTGAGAAATTATCTCCTTAGTTATCCCTAGAATAGGGGATAACAGGTCATGAGTTTTGGTTTTTAGAACAATCCTTGAGGTAGGGTTCACAATGCATTTCGATGGAGCGAATTTGAAAAGGTATTTCTGATAGTGTTGTGGACCATGAACTTCGAGAGAATTTGGGTGTTAGATAACTTGGACTTTCCAATGAGGAAGGTCCATCAAGAAAAAAATGATAGGCTTGTGGAAGGTTTAGCCAATGTCCAATGAAGGATAAGGACGAATGATGACATGAACGAATGAAGGGATGACATGTGGGATTGACAGACACGTTCCATGGCATATCATCCAAGTTTTCCAAGGTCATGTGCAAGTCAATTTGACAAGTTGTTAGAACTATAAATCAATCATTTTCCACAAAAAAATCCATTTTTTGAAGGTCATCAATTTGTGGAGGAAATTTGAGAGCCTAAACAAGATTTTTAGGTAGTAAAAATCGAGAGAAATGTGTTTGGCTTTGGTCCACACCATATCTATAAATTAAATTAAATTTCTTGCCAAAATATTTCCAACGAGTGATTCTGAGCAAAAATAGATCTAGTATGATGAAATTATAGCTGAGACAATACATGGTATAATTTCAACACCCATTTACTTCCATAGGAAATAACTACTTTCTCATAAGTTAGTTTTGGGCAATTGGATCTTTCCACACTTGTGTGTGTCTTTCCTAACGATGGGCGGTTGAATACCTAGGGTTCATTCATAGTTTACTAACAAAAATATCAAGGCATCGACATATAATCCTTGGCCAAATACAGAAGAAGGTCTCACCCGAGAGGCCGTGAGAATCACAAAGACCATTTGGTCTTCTATCGATGATGATGAAGGACTAATTGTACTAAATTCCATCCATTTTGGAATTTAGACAATCCATTGTAAGCTACTTAACAAATAATAGCATAACATCCCCCATCCCATCTGGGGGACATTATGGTGCATAATACACATGAAAAACAATTTTTTTGCTAATTAAATTTATTCATTTACAGTTAACTAATTTCTTGTAGCTTTCATCTACGAATTAAAAAAAAAATAGCTATTGTCTACAAAAATAAAATAGATGCATCTACAATGTGTTATTAATCAACATGAAATGTAGCTAAACAACTCCTTACAACAACATATAAATCATTCTCATTTATAGAGATCATGCACAACAATTAAAACTCATAATGCAATAGAAATAAGATAAAACACTTATCTTTAAACAAGAGTTATGAAACCATCTGTTTGGGATGGACACTCCACCCAACCATAGAATGATTCTTCCAAATATTAATAGCTAGTCATGCCTAAGCTGAGGCTAGTAATCCAAAAAAGAGGGTGGTCTTTTATAGTCCATTCACAACTCATAAACTCACAAACCAACTGATATTCTTCTATAACTATCCCAATTTCCCACCAAATCTCTTCCTCTTGACCTGCCCAACCCAAGGAATGTACCCCTTTATTGATCTCAGTCCCTTGGGAATCCCATTCATTTATCAGGGTCTCTATGGCACATGTAACTAGGAATCTCTCAACTAAGAACTCAAGGAAACTTGCTGCTACGAAAACTATCAACAAACCAACAACAAATAATTGTTGATTTAGTGCAACTCACATTAGAGTTCACTCTTCAGGCCTTGCAACCTCACTCTTCACTTTCTAGCTCCAAATATGCTCCAATATGCTCCATCTTTCTCTATAATTCTCCCTCCATGGTTGCACTAAATTCAAGCTATGTTTCTTCCTCTCTACTTGCTCCTCATGCACCAAAATGCAATGTGTAAAACTGTTGTTCCCACCCATACAAATTTCCTCCCTTTGGATTTCCTTTATTGACTCACACTCTTCCCTAAGATGATTATATTCAACCCCCATGTTCCCAATAACTTTGGGATGTGACCACTCACACCCACGCTATTACATGTATTCAATGATTGGCTTTGGGAACACTCAATTAGGAATTGGAAGGTTCATATACAATTAACAAGTTTAAGAAAATGGGTTAAATTAATATACATGGGTATTTCCCCCTTGGACCCCTCTTGGCCATTATCCTAGACACTCCTCTCTCTTGTGGGTTATTTCAACTCCCATCTCTTGTTGATGTCCCCTTAGCAGATGGAATCACATTTTATTAATAAAACAAAGAAATACAATTTGTATATTACATCGCTTAGTCATAGCCACATATTATATCTACGTAATAATTAATTAAATTGGGGATTGTAGTGGGGATTTAGCATTCCCCATCCCCTACAATTGTGCACCGTCCTCAGTTCACACTATGTCGATATACATATATGAAAATTTACATCAAAATACTTAGAAAATAAATTTATGCAATTTTACAACTCCAACAACTATTCCAACCATAATATCATGCACCTTTCAACTTACTTACCCAAGGAATGCACTATTCATTTATCAGGGTTAACCCAAGGGATATACCATTCGTTTATCAGAGCCAACTCAAGGAATTATCCATTCTTTTATCAGGGGCTCCAACGCAGTTGGCTAGGACTCTAAGATGTGGTTCCAGAACTCTAGCTACTCAAAATGGAGTTTTGCATTATGTCTTCTTCAAAATTGTTACAAATTTATGGGTAATTTTACCTCATGTTTTATTCATGTTCCCATGTAGCCTCTTCAGGACCATAGTAGGTCCATTGAACCTTTACCATCCCTATGGATTTGTTCTTGAGAACCTTGACTTTCTGGTTCCACCCGGAAATTCCCTTTCATGATCCACCTAGATCACATTCCAATCAATTAAGTGGTTAGGATCATGCACATATTTCTTTAAAAATGACAGATGAAATACATTATGCACTCTCATGGATGCAGGAAATGGTAGCATGTATGAAACTGACCCTATATTTTCTAATATTTCAAAATATCC
The DNA here is from genome assembly GCA_000966675.3 of Picea glauca. Lineage (NCBI taxonomy): Eukaryota > Viridiplantae > Streptophyta > Pinopsida > Pinales > Pinaceae > Picea > Picea glauca. Next base: position 327,010 of record JZKD02S2301665.1, on the reverse strand, counting down.
ACAATGTCTCGTTGCCAACTTCCGACAACTTCCCAATCTTAGCGAACTTCTCTTTTCCTTCACTTTTGAAAACACATGTTATCCCACTTTAAAATCTATAAACACTATGTTCTTGTCTGCATAACTTTTCTTCCTATCTTGGGAAGCCTTTAAATTCTTATTTTTCTTTGCCATCTACTCTTCCATTTTCTTTAACAAGTTTGGCACAACAACTTCTTTGTCTGCTAGATTATCCCAACTCACGTGTGTGTTACATTTTCTTCCATACAATGCCTCAAACAGGCTCATTTTCAATGAGGCTCAATACCCGTTGTTGTAGGTAAATTCAAACAAATGAATATAATCTTTCCAATTTGATGGATGATCCATCACATACATTCTAAGCATATCCTCAATTATCCTGGTAGTCCTTTATGTTTTCTCATCTCACTTTGGGTGATACGTTGTACTGATATTTAAATTTGTTCCAAATACTTTGGACAAACCTGTCAAAAAATTAGACACAAACTTTGGATCCATATCTGAGACTATTACATTAGGCACTCCATGTAGCCTAGCAACTTCTTTCATGTATATATCTACAATATTTTTTTTCTTGTGTGTAGTCTTTACCATAATAAAATGTGATGCTTTAGTCAATTTATCAATCACCACCATGATGGAATCATGTTGCTTCACTATTCTGGGAATCTTAGTAATAAAATCAACTGTAACTACTTCTGAATTCCATTTCAGAATGGGCAATGGATGTAGCAAACCTGTTGGATGCCTATGTTTAGTCTTTACCTTCTGACATTCTATACATCTAGCTATGTAATTAGCCACTTCCTTTTTCATTCCCAGTCAAAAGTATTGGCTTCTTGCTACTACATTTTTCTTCTAATATACTGGGTGCCTAGCATATGGCACATTATGCATCTCTTTTAGCACTGCATTTTCAGCTCATTTGAATTGGGCACATATACTTTTCCCTTGTAAATTATAACTCCATCCTCTCTCAACTCATAATAATTAAATTTGTGCTGGAAGTTAACTTGTTGTAATGTTTCTTTTATTTTCACATAGTGATGATATGAATTTGTTGTTGCAATAATTTTGTCTTTCATATCTGTCCTGTACATGATGACGAATGCAATATGCACTTCATGAGATCTCTTGCTAAGTGCATTACCCACTTGATTTTCCTTTCCCTTTATATGTTTAATTTCAAAGTCATATTCACTAAGAAATTCCAACCATCTAGTTTGCCTAGCATTTAGTGTTGGTTGTCCAAAAAAATGCTTCAGACCATATTGGTCTTTCCTTATCTATCATTTCTTACCCATAAGGTAATTTCTCCACATTTTCAAAGCATGTACAATCACTGCTAACTCCAAGTCATGTGTAGCATAATTCCTCTCACGCTCTTTTAATTTTATGGACTCATAACATACCACATGGTCCCTTTGACTGAGAACTCCACCGAGTCCTTCCTTGCATCCATAGGTACACACAAAAAAATATTTGTTTGAATCTACAATATTCAATATTGGTGCACTTGTCAATATTCCCTTCAACTGTTGAAAACTCTCTTCACAGTTGGAAATCCATTCAAATGTCACTCCCTTCTTTTGTAAGGAAGTGATTGGACTTGCAATATTTGAGAACCCTTTTATGAATTTTTGGTAATAACCGACAAGACCCATGAATTATCTGACCTCTGTCACATTGTTTGGCACTGACCATCCTCTAATGGCTTCTATCTTCTCAAGATCAACTTCTATCCTTGATGCAAATATCCCCAAGTAGTGAATCTTATTTTGATAAAAGATGCACTTAATTACCTTAGCATACAATCTATGATCTCTTACAAATTGCAAAACCATTCTTAAATGATGTTCATGTTCCTCTTCGGATTTATATTAGACGAGGATATCATCTAGGAACACAATTACAAACTTTTCCAGGTACTCCCTGAACACTCCATTCATCAAACACATAAAGATTGTTGGAATATTTGATAGCCCAAATGGAACTACCGTGAATTCATATGCCCTTATCTTGTTCTAGATGTTGTTTTGTTGATGTCTTCTTCCTTTATCCTTGTTTGATTATAGACCGATCTCAAGTCAATATTTGAAACGATTCTTGGACCGTTCAAGTAATCAAACAAATCATTAATTCTTGGCAAAGGATATTTGTTCTTTATTGTAACCTTGTTCAGTTGTCTGAAGTCAATACATAACCACAACGTTCCATATTTCTTCTTGAAAAAACAAACTAGGGCACCCTAAGGAGAAACACTTGGGAGTATATACCCCTTCCTTAAAAACTCTTCAAGTTACATCTGCAACTCCTTCAATTCTGGTGTTTCCATTCTATAAGGTGTGTTAGACACCGGGACAACTCCTGACACTAAATCAATAGAGAAATCAATGTCTCTGTTTGGTGGAAATCCTATAATTTCTATAAAAACATCTTCAAAATCCCTCAAGACCAGATGGTCTTCAATGCTTTCCACTTTGTCTTCGGCTATCTCTTCCATACGGGCTGCAAAAATCTGACATCCCTTTCTGAAACTCTTTTTCAACTGCATAGTTGAAACTCTCTAACAATTACATCTCTTGGAGTGAATTGAATCTTTCCTTACTTCCCTTCTTCATCAAGACATGTTATTTTCTTGTTGTAATAGTGTAGGACAACTTGGTGTTTTTCTAACCAATCCATGCCAATTAGACAATCATATGAATCCAACGGTATGATTTTTACATCTACCTTTGTGCTAAGTCCATTCATGTCTATCAGACAATCTTTAACCAATAATTGATTTTCCTCTTAGCCCCCATGGCTAACTAAACTAACCAAGATTTATTATGATTACTTATTTGCAAGTGAAATATTTCAATAATGTTAACATTTATGTAACTATGGCTAGCTCCAGAATCAATCAAAATTGCAATGGATTGGTTTTTAATGTTACCTTCCACTTTGATCATAGGGGATTTATATTCTTTCTTCTTGTTGTCCAAGGATGCATAAATCCTTGGCACACTTCCTCCCATGTATTTCATTGTTTCAACCAACTGAATGTTGTGGAAAATCTTCATTCTTTCTCCTTTGCGAGGGAAGTCCCTATATAAGTGATTTCCCTCACATCCCCAACATTGAACAGGCTGCTACCTTGGCATTTTCCCAAATAAATATGTAGTCTTGTGCTCATTTTGGGCTGATTGACCTTGTTGATTTGTTTGGAAGTTATTCCTGAAAAAGGGTGGCTTAATTTTGTTTCCTTCGATACTTTTTCTCTTTCATCTTGTCATTCCAAGCTTTTTGGAAAACCGACCTTCCTTTGATTTTCTCATAAAGGTGTCTTTCTCTCCTTATGGTTTATTCCAAGGTCTTGGGCTTATCATATTGAATATTTTCACTATATAAGGAGGGTCACCCACTTAGAAACCTTTGAATTTTGACCTTATCATCTATGATGAAGTCAACATACTTCAACAATTCAAAGAGCCTTTTCTTATATTCCTTTATTTTCATGGTTCCCAAATTGATTTCAAAGAACTCTTTCATATTTCTCTCATAGTAATTCTAGGACAAATATTTCTCTTGGATATTCCATTTTAACTTCCTCCATGATATCCTTTCCTCATCAAGGTTCTTGGCTTGCTTAAGTCGGTACCACCACATGGTTGCCTTTCCTTGCAAGTGGTAGGTGGAAATTCTAGCTTCTACCTGGGAAAGGTAATCATGCAACTAGAAATGTTTCTTCCTTTCCAACATCCATGCCTCTACCTCTTCTTCTTCCTATGTTCACCATTGAAAGTATGTGGCTTGATCTTCTTGAGTTCACTTTGCAATATGTCTGCCTCAGGTCTTCTTTTTTTCCTATTAACATGAGACACACTTGGGTTTCTCCCTGGCCCTGAACTTGCATGATTTATTCTTGTGGACTGCCTTGGAGAATAATGGTTCCTGACCATTCTTCTTGAATTCCTATCATTTCCATGATCATCCCTTTTTCTATAAGATGTAGACGTTGAAACTTGTCTAACACTAGCTTCTTTCTTGGTGCTAGAATCCTTGTTAACTTACTTATGCAACATATTTAAGCTTTGAAGTATCTCTTCCTAAGCCCTCATAATCCTTTAATTATCATCCATGTAGATCTGCACTTCCCTATGTAGACTTCTCATATGACAGTCTATTGCCTATCTCTTCTTCCATTTGACTCTGTCTCAACATTCTCCATGCTGACATGCAAACCTATGACCTCTTCCTCATGGCTACAAGATCCATGAACATATTCCACAACTCCATTCCTCATATGATAACTAAAGTTTCTTTTTGTACCTCTAATTCTGCAAGAAATGTGCATGTAATAATTACTATTAAAACATGTCTATTGTAAAAAATTTATTTAATTAGAATACATGTTATTTCCTCATCCATTTATGAAGGACACATTGCATAAATTCACACTATGATTCCATAGATGCATTCCTCTCTGAAATATTTTTCCAATGGATCTACTCATGCCCCAATCCGATCTCTGAGTTGAAGTTATGGATTCTTGAAAAATACATTTTCACGCATTTTTGTGCATTTTCTCTAGCGGTGAAATTTTATTGAGATGTCAACTTATGTCAATTGCAGAAGAAAATATGTCAGGAATTGGAGAAAATTTTATATGAGACATAGATAAAAATAATTACAGGGAATTCATAACAACTATCACAATTTCAATATGATGTTCCATTAAAAAACTAAAACAATTTGGAATCAACAACTTTGTCCTTTTTCTCTCATTTTTCTAGACTTCAAATTTTTAGCAAAACTGGATATCTCTCAATATGTACACTTCCGGAAAAATTTCACTAGACCAAAGTTGTTTGTATTGATGACTATATAAAAAGTAAACTAAATAAAATTTTCCAGTTTTGTGATCTAGGGTCACTTTTTCTTCTCTAAAAATCTCAAAAATCCCCCAAAAGTGGTCCAAAATAATGGATTTTGGCCTATTTCAATGTTCCCATTCCAATCCCCATAGGATTTATTCAATTCCTTCTTCAGTTATTTCTGTGTCTACTTTTTGGACTCTCCCCAAGAGTGTCAACTTATCCAGACTTTTGTCAATGATCTAGACCCAAATCTTTAAAAAAATCTATTTTGCAATTTCTATCATATCCAAAACCATGACCTCCTCTCTGCAGACAAAATCCATAAGTTTCATCCCAATTCGATGTAATTTTCTCTAGTTGTGTCCAAAATAAGAAATTTCTCCAGACTTGTTTTTTTTTTTTTTTTTCGAAACCATGGAACAATTTTTCCTTCGTGCAATATACGTCGTCGATCTCAGGTTGCAAGCAATATGGACCATTCATATACTCTCTATTGGACATCGGAGACCAAATTTATCCTTTGATGAACACAATACTTCCCCAAATTGTCGGCCCGACCGTCGACCATCGACCCAGCTCCCCGACAATCGACTTGCATGCAAATCCAAATCGACCGACCTAGCCATTGATTGTCTATGATCTTCGTTGATGAATGTAACTCCCAGCAACTTTGGCTAATTCCTGACCATCATCCCATCGACGATCAATGATCTTCGATGGTTTTCAAAAAAACTTCATCAATTTGGCTGACCCAATTGTCGGCCATCGACCATCTCAGTTAGATGATGTGGCATGAAACGTGAATGATGACTTTGCATGACACATCATAATCCTATATTCTCCATCGACCATTGTCTTGGACAACCTGAACACTTTTTTGAATTCGACTGACACCAAGCCATCGAAGCATCATTCATCGACGACTTCTCTTGCTTGATTCGAGCATTTCACCGAAATCGTCCAACCCCCGACCATTGACCCATCGTACATCGACAATGCTTGTTGGAGAGTGAAAATACTTCATCGGATTCATCCGAGCCCCAACCATTGGACATTAGTAGTTAGAGATGTCTTATGGACAACCCAAATGTTTTTTCATTTCGACCGACCATCCATCGATCGTCATCAACTTCTCTTGGAAATTCCCAACACTTAGAAAATTTTCGAGATTTCCCTAATTGATCTAGATCATCGATATGATCCCTTTTACAACCCCCAATTTAATCGTGGTCATTTCTCTCATCAACATTTCAAATTGTTGAATCCTTATGAATTTTTAAATTTATCATAGTGAATCTCGGTCATCAATCATGAGATCAAACATGATCTTAACCATTGATTCTGCAAACCACCCGTAACTCTACAAGCGACCATTAAACTCAAATTTTGACCATTCCAAGTTGAATTTTTATTTTCAACTTCACTACTCTATTCCATTAACCCTCTCAAATCATCCGAAGTCATTAAAACTCGAATTTTACTCATGGAATTAGGGATTTCTCTCTAAAATCTTCCCCCCCCCCCAAACCCATCACAAACCAAATATGCAATGAAAAATTTCATGAATTCACAACCATATTGTCCCATACAAGTTAGGTGTTTGAACCAGAGGCTCTAATACCATAATGTAATGTCCCCCAGCCCATACAAGGGACATTATGGTGTATAATACACATGAAAAAAAATTATGCTAGCTAAATTGATTCATTTACAATTAACTAATTTCCCGTATCTTTAAGCTACGAATTAAAATAGATTTAGCTATTGTCTACAACCATAAAATAGATGCATTTACAACGTATTATTAATCAACATTAAATGCAACTAAGCAAATCCTTACAACAACATATAAATCATTCTCATTTACAAAGATCATGCACAACAATTAAAACCCATAATACAACATAAACAAGATAAAACCCTTATATTTAAACAAGAGTTGTGCAACCAACTACTTGGGATGGACGTTCTACCCAACCATAGATCAACTGTTCCAAATATCAACAACCAGTCACCCCCAATATGAGGCTAGTAATCCACAAAAGAGGGTGGTCTCTCACAATCCACTCACAACTCATAAACTCACAACCCAACTGATATTCTTCTACAACTATCCTAATTTTCCACCAGCTCTCTTCCTCTTGACCTGCCCAACCCGAGGAATGTACCCCTTCATTGATCTCAATCCCTCGAGCATCCCATTCATTTATCAATGTCTCTTTGGCATAGAGAACCAGGAATATCTCAGTTGGGAACTCAAGGGAACTTGCTGCTAGGAAAATTGTTAGCAAACCAACAACAAACCATTGTTGATTTAATGCAACTCACACTTGAGTTCATTGTTCAGTCCTGACAACCTGGCTCTTCAATTTCCATTTCCAAATATGCTCCAATATGCTCCAACTTTCTCTAGAATTCTCCCTCCATGGTTGCGCCAACTTCAAGCTCTATTTCTTCCTCTCTACTTGCTCCTCATGCACCAAAACACAATGTGTAAAATTGTTGTCCCCACCCATATGAATTTTTTCCCTTTAACTTGCCTTTTTGGACTCACACTCTTCCCCAAGTTGATTGTACTCAACCCCCATTTTCCCAATAAATTTGGGATGTGACCACTGACACCCACCCTCTTACACGTATTCAATGATTGACTTTGGGAACACTCAATCAAGAATTGGAAGGTCCATATACAATTAGGAACTTTAGGGAAATGAGTTAAATTAATATACATGGGTATTTCCCCCTTGGACCTCTCTTGGAAATTATCCTAGACACTCCCCTCTCTCATGGATTAATTCAACCCCCATCTCTTATCTATGTCCCGTTAGCAGTTGGAATCACATTTTATTAATAAAACAAGGAAGTACAATTTGCATATTACATCGCTTGGTCATAGAAACATATTGTATCTACGTAAGAATTAATTAAATTGGGGATTATATTGGGGATGTTACAAATAATATGCAACAAAAACACACACATCCAATTGACACATGAGTAACACCTCATAAGACCAGAATTATTACAACTTTATTATATTCATTCCATCACCACAACCATACATTAAGTAATTCATACATTGGCAACAACAAAGCATTTCTCTCTTATACATTTTCCCAATATCACATTACAAAACACTATGCGCTTTCTTTAGACTATGCAAATGTGAAAGACTCAAACTTACAACCAAAGAAATTACAAAATATAGGCTTAGAGTGATATCAATAGCACCCATACACCTATCCAATAACAACCATTTGACTAACAAACTAATTGTCTTTTTGTTGTGGTTGCTCCCTTTTATTTGCTTCTCGGCTCTTGTGTTTTGTCTCTTTTAGTTCTTCCCCACTCGCTCCTTTGATTTCCAGTCATGCACTGTTCTATTACCCATGTAAACTACCTATTGGGTATGTGTTATAGTCTTTGCATGTGTGTGTGGGTGGGTACGTCAGATACGACAACTGCGTCTGATGATCCCTACACCTAGAGCTCTGTCGTTGCGCCGGGCACTTCCTAGGGGGGTCCCAGGGGGGGCCAGGTATGCCCCCCCTAGTTACACGCAGCGTTCAGAACTGGGCGATAGCCCAGGGCCGACGGGATTCGGGGCAGCGCCCCAAAATTTTTTTTTGGGTGGTTTTTGCTATTTTTAGCGGATTTTTCTATTTTTAGCTGATTTGTAAATTAATCCCAGATTAAGGGATTAGGGTTTTGGTATCTACGAAATACCTAAAAACATTGTATATATTG
>JZKD02S2301665.1:273869-314435 GCA_000966675.3 Picea glauca | reverse complement strand
GGATGCAAAGAAAACAACAAGTGGGAGAATGTTGGGTATGTGTTATATTCTTTGCATGTGTGTGTGTGTGGGTGCGTCAGATACGACAACTGCGTTTGACGATCCCTACACCTAGAGCTTTGTCATTGTGTCGTGTGCTTCCTAGGGGGGTCCCAATGGGGGGCAGGTATTCCCCCCTTGGTTACGCGCAGCGTTCGGCACAACACCCCGAAATTTTTTTTTTGGGCAGTTTTTGCCATTTTTAGCGGATTTTGCTATTTTTAGCTGATTTGTAAATTAATCCCAGATTAAGGGATTAGGGTTTTGGTATCTACGAAATACCTAAAAAAATTGTATATATTGTATGGAGAATGGTGAAATTCGATATAATGAAAATAAGAAAGGTTTTCCCGGTTGAGGGTTTCCGGTAAAAATCTCTGTGTATTCTGTGTATGAGCCATTGATTAATTTTTGTATTGCTTAAGAATCTATATGCATATACATTAATATTTTGGTTTTCCTTAGATTCTCTTAAAGGGGTGGGGTATCAATATTTTGGTTTTCCTTATCTATCTCAAAACTTTTTTTTGAGGGCACCATCATCTTTTGCTCATCAAGAGATTTCCAATGATATCAAAATTTTCTTCGATCCTGGACTCTGGATTGAAATTTATGGCCCATTAAATATTTTATTGAGAATAAAAAACCTGTACACTTCCATGTGGAAGGTGACATGACATCATGTGAGGTAGATACATGTCAACATATGTGGAAAGTATATGACATGATAGAGTTACGTGTCAACAGATCGGGGTGAAGCACCTTCCACCATTATAATGTTTTTTTTTTGTTTGTTAATTTGTGCGGGACCTGTTGGCTACGCGATTAACTTATGGCTTGAGAAACCGCGACTCAGGGGCATCTAAGCCGTCAAAATCACCCGGGGATCGCACCCGGCCTGAGCCACACCAACCCTTAACATGGTTGGATTTTTTGTCCCCGCAGGTTTCGAACCGGTGACTTTAACAACATGGAGTGGCTTAACAACACACTCCGTCACCGACTGTCCTACACTTCGGGGACACCACCATTATAATGTTATTAAGTTAATTAATCATTACATTAAATTCCTATGCCTTATGATTTTATTCATTTAATACACATTATTATTAATTAATCCTCATTAGTTTAATACCTCATGTAATAACCTTTTTTTAATCTATTATACCATCCCGGTAAATACCAAGAGTTTACTTTCCCTTTTTCTTTCAGGGTCCCAACATTCCAATAGGGTTTATTGTTTATAATTTATTTAACCATGTTGAGGGTGTATTACCTATCAAACATGCCCTTTTTACCTTTCCCCAAGCTCCTATGTTCTGGTGGGAGGATTGATAATAATAATTTATATTATAATGCATTGCAAGTTTATTAAATTGGTTTATAATATGTTTGCATCGACCCCTAGGTATATCACTTATACAGACATCATCCATTCTCCAACTCCTGTGCCCGATACTTTGGTGGATTTAATATTATTATTTTATTATATAATTTCACTCGCCTCCGGGTATATAACTCATCACACACACCTTCCCTTCTCTATCTCCCGGTGCCTGATACTTTAGTGGGTTTTAATATTATTATTTTATAATATGGTTGCAACGACCTCCAATTATATAACTTATCACACGCACATTCCCTTCTCCATCTCATGGTTCCCAATACTATGATGGAGTTTAATATTATTAAAATGTACACTCTAATTTCATATGACTCGTAATTTAGGAAAAATATTTATTTTCCCAGAAAAAAGAAATTTTGAGCTTCTCCACTCATGTGCACATAATAGAATTATATGGTTTCAAAATATAAGGCTTCCTAAACTTATTAAGAAAATAAATGGTAATTTTGAATAATTTCCTGAAGTTACCAACCTCCTTTCATGATACAATTTTTTCAAAGGAAACCATGTTTATATATATATATATATATATATATATATATGAGTTTATTTCCAAAAAAAATAATTTTCTTGGGAATAAAACTTCCCATAGTAAAATTTATTTTCTTACTAATACTTACTGTCCACCTAAAGTCATGCAAGTCTTTACTATTATTGAGGAAATAACCACCATTTCAGGGCTTTACCTTTGGACATGGCTTTACTGAGTAAATATGGGTAAGAATTTGTATTCTTACCATGTCTTAATATGAAATAAATTATATACAAAACACATAATTCCTATTTCATTTTATTCCACACATTCCTCATGTTAAATACCTTATCCTCTCAACTAGATAGCCTAGGATTATGAGACCAAAATTAATGTCAATCTTTCATTCCAGGACTCCCCCATTGTCAAGCTTATCATATTGGCTGGAATTTAAGGGATTGTACCCATGCTTCCACATATTATTTAGCATTCAACTAAACCTTCCAAGAAGGTTTTAAGGTTTGACCATTAACATGGGGTAGGTCACCTCCCAGAACTAATCTACAACTTCAACATTATAGGGAGAAACATTCCTTTAATATAAATTATACATTCTTATCTTCAAATGCTCTGTGAATACTTTAACAACATAGTCTTCAGTACTAACCCATAAAATTTATTTGTACAAATGGGCTGCAAATTCCCAACCATCACTCTATTCTTACTCAAGGTTACAAACAATTATTTACAATATCCTTTAAAAACATAGACAATTGAAGGGAAAACAACATATTATATTTTTCACAACTCACTTCATATTTTACAATCAACCAAGCACATGAAGCAACAATTCACTACTAAAACAAAATATCAAATTCTTCATATAAACACATCATAAATTCCATAACATTAAGAAACTTATCATGTCATATATAAAACACTGAAATAATTATATGAGAATTTAAGATGGATTGGTAACTGCTGATGGGTGGCCCTCTTTTCACCCAACCATGGGCACAACTATATTTTGTATATTCTTTCAACCGGCCACCCCCTAGTGAGAAGATGATTCCATGAGGGAAAACTCTCACTCAATACCATAGGTACAAATATGAAGGCCACTCTCCTTCATCAACATAAATTAGCAAAATATATTTCCAATTCCACCAAGCAAGGGGGCTATTCTTGACTCAAGAAGTCACAAAAGTTGGCTTACATGACCAAACACCCAAAATTCACAGTTATGTTTACCAACTTGGTTTAAGAGACACTTACTCCTTATTTATAACTTAGAACACAAAGATCTTGACTCCCCTATGTTTTTCTATGAACTAGAGGCATTTTTTAAACGTTCTACCATCTATATTTTCTATTCGAAGAATTAGTTGTGTCCTCTCTTCTCCCCCACCATTTCATGGTCAATTTTCCCCCAAATTCAGGGTCATTTCATAATTTTCTAGATGGGTACTTTTCAACCCATGCTTACGAGGAAAGACAATTCTGATATAGTCTACTATTCTTTCTCATAATTGTTGGAAGCTAGTAGTTCAACTACCAACTTCCTTCATTAACTAAAATTCCAGGAAAAAAATGGGCAATATGGGTTTTCTTGAATATCAAATTGGCAAGGAAATTTCCTCACCATTTCCTTCTCATGGCATCATTTTCTATGCAAGTGCTCCACCCATCAAAAATTTCTTTTCATTATCATCAAAATTTTTTTTACCATTTTAATTTTTCATATATTTAGACATATATTTACATAATGGGGAAAACAGGGTGTTACATTCCCCTCCCCCTTAAAGGAACATCGTCCTTGGTGTTCTACCTACAAATGTAAATACTATGTACAATAGTGAACAAAAATGGGTATATCTTTCTCATGGAATCCTCTAACTCCCAAGTGGCCTCACCTATTTCAAAATGTTTCCATTGCACCTTCACCTATGCTATGGATCAATTCTAAACAAGGGTCTCTGTCATGTCTATTATGCATTGAGGCTTAGGTTGGAATTCTTCCTCGGGTGCCACCTTCTACTTCCACCACTGAATCTTGGTGATCTTCTTTTTTATTCTAAACCATTGCATATATTTGTGGGACACTCCCAACCACATCATTGACTATAGTCGCCTCTTAGATATTATAGTCCCTTCTTGTCCCTTTTCCTCACAATTTGGTCTATTTACAGAACACTAGAATTCCAACACATGCCCACAACACATATCAAACAACATGCATGTCAATACCATTTCAATGCATAGATATATATTGTTGTTCATAATTTAGGAGGAATTAAACATTTCAACACAATAATTATCTATGCAATTCATGGATTTGTATCCATTTAGCTACCACATTTACTTGGTTCACTATTTTTCCTTTGACATATTCAATGTGACCATGAACCTAATAAATAGATAACAAGATTTATCTAAGTCTCCTCTTCCTTGTTGTCACTCACCTTCTAGGCTCAAGCATCCACTTCTCTACTATACAGTCCCTCAGGCAATCTATCTTGCCTGCCAAGGATTTCTTGCACAAAAAGAGTTTCAAAAACTTCACCAAGTCTTACAACTAAGGCATCCCTTAGGCTCACTCAGTCGAGGAGTCCCTTAAGCCAATTCTAACATGATACAACCATATCAAAGTGATTATGGCATACAAGGTCTTCAATGTCACAACAATGGCCTTTTCCATGCTTTTCCAGCTAGGCAACCATCATTTGTCCCTCCAGAACAGATCTTTCATCTCACTTGTATCACGTGCATACAATAATTTGTGAGATAAATCATCAATTTAATAAAAAAATATTTCAAATGTGTTACCAACATATTTCTAATTTCACTTATCCATATTCAGATTTGTTCCATATAAGAACCAAATTCACAAGTATGAGAATTCCTTCTTGTAGTAGTTTGGATATTTTACAATAAAAAAGAATTGTTATTCCTTATGGTATTATATTGATACCATATCCAAGACCACTCTTCCTTTAAGTTCAATCTTCACACAATCAAACAAATTTTTAGTTTCATATGCACATACATTTTCATGGCACACTTGCAGTGGCTCACAAACAATTTTAAAAATTGTGCATACTAAAATTAAATCACCCCTATACATATATTCAATGATACGAAGTAAAAGGAATTATCATTCCTTACTCATGCATTAGTTTGGCATACCAACCCTTCAATATGAAATCAATCATCATATGTAACTAAACCAATGTGCCAATATTCAGGGCCACATTCACACACAATGCATCCTTGCATTGATTTCAGGTTACCATACTTCATATTAGACACTTTGCCATGGTGTGTTGGAACTCAACCAAACTCTCACCACATGTCTCATTTAATCACAATAGGAATGAGGTTCCTTCTTTGAGTTGATCACGACCTCAAATTAGCATACATTATATGAAATTAAAATTTCACATGAATCCATTCAAGCATTCTTTCTTTCTTGGTAATTGGGGTACCAATATTCATGGCCACCCAATTACATCTCTTTTACCATTTTACAACTCTAGTAGAATATTGGAAGGTCCTCCTTCCATACTAATAGTCTAATAATTTCCCCTTTTCATATAACATGCATATCCTCTCAATGCATTTAACCAATGTGATTCTTATGAGCACTTTTATTCATAATCGTTCACAATTAATTAATGCATTCATTCTACATTTTTTCATGAATTCTATGCAACCATTTTAACCACCCTTGACCACCAAAAGTTACTCCGTATATCATTCATGATCTCTCTTCATGAATCACACCCTTATCGGGTATTAATGTAATTTGCATATTCACTCAAAATCATAAATATATCATCAGGATATAAAATATTTTAGAAGGGGATTCTTACCCAACCCCTTTTCAAATCTCATTCTACATAGGCATGAAATCTTTATACATGTCTCACTACCAACAACCTTCCTGATATTACCTCATCAGTGGTGCTTCATGGGAACTCTGAAAGTCCCTTCATCAATCTTTCAACAAAAACCCTCTTTTTGTTTATCCTGTACTAAAGGTTTTCCACCATTGGAAAATTTCTTCCCCAATGTAATGTCCCAGAAGGGAATATGCTAGATTTGCTTGTCAAATAGATTTCTGGTTATATTATTTATATGTTATTAAATTGATTGAGGACTTTCCACAAACATATTTCACATAACCCATAGATAGACATTTTGAAAAACATGTTGCATACACTAGAAGTTAGAAGAGATAATATGGAACTTTATTAATGATAGAATTTTGACCACACAATACAATGACTAGGGATGTTGTAACAGTTGTGTCAAAATAACAAACAATAAACTAAAAAACAAAACATGGTGTAGTTACCTGATCCCTCCTAGTAGATGGCTTCTCTAATATGTAGAAGACTAACTCCAAATATCCAATCCTCCTCCAATAATGATGAAATAATCATGTAAACCTTTGCTAAAGATAATGGCACGCCACTCCAAAAAGACCAGCTACAATAATCTGATTGCACGTACCTGAAACAACTTTGTAACTCAGATCATAGAGGGCCTCAAAGGACACAACTAGACATCTAGTAGGGCGTCGTGTGATGAGGCTGGAAAACCAAATAGGTACTTATGGGATACCCTATGCTCAAACTTTGGGGATGACTCTAGACACAATTTATTGAAACCCTATGAACTCCTACGAAATCATAGTACGACCTCCTCTGTAAAGTTTCACCAATCGCTTTTTTAATTTGATCCAAAATGAAAAAAAAATCAAATTGAAGCTCCAATGAAGACCCTGTATGGATCCTCCTCCTTGTCTAATCCCCAATGGAAATCCTGGATGGATGCCCCTCTTGTCTATCTAGGGTGGATATTGCACCACCGAAACCAAACCAATAGTGGAAGAGTTTTGCTAAACCCTAATGAAAAAATGGCTCCAAGAGAACTTCTAAAATGAGAGATCAAATCACAATCCCCAAAGTGAGGCTCTACTCTTCCTTTTATCCTTTCTCCATGCCTTCTATAACTTTCCTTTTTTGTCCAAATCAAATGTAACCCTTATCCGCTTTTTGACTAAATCAAATATGACCCTTATCCCCCTTTTTCTTTCACTTTAGGATTAAAAGTTACTTTTAATAATAGATAAACAACTTGTTAATCTAATGACACTTTGAATACATAACATCTCCTGACTAAGTGACATTAAATAACCCCTTTTGACCCCCTTTTTCTTAACTAACAAGCCATGAAATTAATTTCCACTACCTAATAGGGGAATCCAAAAATGGGGACATGACACCCAACAACTCTAATATTTTTCCTACACATAACATGTATCATCACATTTTCAATTATATTATCTATTATGTAAATTCAAAATGCATGTACCATAACACTTAAATCAGTAAAACATTTTTAGGTATGTCCCAACATATCTATATGCACTCCATCACATTATCCTCATTGTTTTTTGTGTGCAAACATGACGAAAATATTTTAGCCTTCTCTTTAGTCATATAGCTATCAAAATTTTCAAGTTGAAAACACCCCCACATAATTCAACATATCAATCTTCTCATCTCAGATAAACAAAATAATAAACAACAAAGGAGTAAATGGATTCTTCCCTTTTCCAACTCCTTTGTGTGGGCTGAAATTCTTAGCACAATTGAGCCATTTCCACGACCTATCTACCATGCACACCATGGATTTAATTAAATAATTCATTCAAACATCCCAATAGATTCGTTTGTTTTCACAGTTGTTCTATTAAGCATACAACTCTGCTAAACAAATCAAAGATTTAGAGTGAGAAAGTCTTCCTCATTTTTCTCTTTCTTTGCTTCTACAATCTGTCCCCTTAGGATCTTCCTTCTCTATTCCTTAAACAATCTCAGTTAGGTTCATCTCGACCTTTCTTGGGTGTAACAACATATTACAACAGGATGACTTATCTCACAATTCAATTTCACTGCAGTTCCTCTGTGCACCTCAACCATAAATTGAATCAAAATGATCAATCATTCACTTGCATGTATTTCACACATGCATTAGATTTTAGAATGTAATACAATATTCTTATACAAATATACATTTCAACCCACTGTCTATTTTTCCAGTGGTCATTAAGGTTGTGGCTATGTTCCCTTGATAAAGACTTTTAACAGTTACTCCACATGGAGATTCTTCAACATGCAACTCTCTTGTTGCATATACCTCACTATCTGAAATAAAATCAACCTTGAGTTAGCCTCAGCTTCATCATTTTAGATATTTACCTAATATTCCATAAGGAATATAAGCATGCATTCTTCTTATGCATTCCAGTTTACACATTCACACATGCACAATATTCTATCGGTTTGTATTCAAATTTTCCTTTCATACACTTAACCACATGCATCAACATACTGTGTGTGTCTTCCATAGGCACACTTCATAGTTTCACATGCATATTTAAAAAAAATCATTTTATTCATGATTTTTCACAATCATCTAAATGTAGTTTTCAAAGGAATATTCATTTTTCCTTATATCATAATAACAAAGAACTCTTGCTCATTTCTCTTTCAACATTTTATATTATCTCTTTCTATGGAATGGAGCACACCCTCCTCGATATATTATTAAAAAAACTCAAACAAACTTCTTAAAACATAGTCATCTATGTATCCATAGCATTATACAATCCACGCAAGTACAAATTTGGCCTCACAACTCACTTATTCAAAAATTCATACCATGACTTTAAGCATATATGTATGTATATATTATGCACATACACCACTTGCACATTTTTATATCATTCATTTACATTTGTTGAATTTTTAATATCATCATTTTCTAATGAGGACTCATAGGCATTCACATGACCAATCTCATAGACATAATCATACTTATGTTTCCCTCTTTGTATGGAAACAACTAGCAAGAGATCAGTCTTTCCTAACTGCTATAAACACATTCCATAATTTTGAAAATACAAAAAAGGTAATTACAACATTACCTAAGGCAACAATATAACAATTCCAATCCCTCTTCATGCCTCAAATATTTCTCAATCAACAAACTTTTATTGGGGAAATTCCTTAGTTAAGTTCCCTCTTACCACTACTTGAGCATACTAAGTGATAGCTATATGGCTATTATCTACATCTAGAGGTCAATCGGATCCATGGTCATATGGAAATTCCCAAGCACTTCCTTTACCTGACTTTAGATCAAGTTTTCATTAATCATTCTACCTCATCCTCGTAAGGTATATGCAATAGAAATATCAACATTTTTATTCATGTTGTTAAATCCCCTACTGATATCAAGTCATCGTTGTCCAAAATGACCCTCAACGCACCATAATTTACGACCAATCACAGAGTATAATAAGTCTTTATGCATGTTATATACATGCTTAATCATTTCCATATGCATTACAACATATCCTATGTACCAAGAATTTTACCCATGTCTACAATGCATATGTATTCCAATTGTCTGCTTTTGCATTCACATGCATAGACATGCTTTTAGGTTAATAGGTATATACATTTTTTTAATACAACCATGAGCTTATAACTCATACACCCATATCAATTTACCTATTTTATGAAGGTTAGATTCATTCCAAAGGATTCCTCTTTCTTTTGATTAAATAAATTATTACATCTACAGGTTTCAATCATTATAGGTCAAGCAAACTGACCTTACGATTTTCCATCAGTCCTCTGATCATGAGTAAAACTCATTCATTATCTGGACTCATGTCTTACAATATAATTCTTCCATTTCTTTCCTTTTCATTGAAATATTACCATAATTTCCTGACAATATATTCCTACTCCTGTAGGAGTATCTATCATTCCAGCAATGAAAGAATTATAGTTCTTTTGCTGCAAGTAAGCAGGGTTAAATTTTGGTTAAATTTTATGTTGTGCATATTCCATAACAAAATTTCAATATGCAATACTTCTTCTCAAGGATATTATGAAGATAGTAAACAAACCTCTTAAGGTGGAAAAAAACTTTCCAATAGGCTCATCTTTAGCCTTGATGTACCAGTCATGTGACTGTTCTCTAGCCCATCCAGGCCTAGTGTTTGAAGCTTTGTTCTGATACCACTATGTAACCTATGTTCCCCTTAGGTTCTCTTAAAGGGGTGGGATATCAATATTTTTCTTTTCCTTATCCATATCTAAATATATTTTCAAGAGAGCCATTGTCTTCTGCTCGTCAAGAGCTTTCCAATGATATCAAAATTTACATCGATCCCAAACTCTGGATCAAAATTTATGGCTCTTTATATATTTTATTGAGAATAACAACATTGTACATTTCCATGTAGCAAGTGACATAGCATCACACAAGGCAACTACATGTTAGCATACATGGAAAGTATGCAACGTGGTAGAGTTATGTGCCACCGAACAGGGGTACAACACCTTCCACCCTTATAATTTTATTAAGTTAATTAATCATTAAATTAAAATCACATGCCTTAGGATTCTATTCATTTAATCCACATTATTATTAATTAATACTTATTAATTCAATACCCCACGTAATAACAATTTTTTTTAAATCTATTTCATCGGCCTGGTAAATATCGAGAGTTTACTTTCCATTTTTCTTTTAGGGTCCCAACATTCTAGTAGGGTTTATTTTTTATAATATTATAATTCATTAGGGGTTTATTAAATTGGTTTATAATATGTTTTCAGCAGCCTCTATGTATATAACTTATCACATGCACCTTCCCTTATCTATCTCTCAATACTCAATATTGTTGTGGGGTTTAATATTATTATTTTATAATATGGTTGCACTAGCCTCCGGGTATATAAATTATCACATGCACATTCCCTTCTCCTTCTTAAGGTGCTTGATACTCCCATAGATTTTAATATTATTAAAATGTTGAGAGAAAAGGGAAAATATTCCCAAGCGTTGAAAATAATAAGAAAAAAGGTACACTAACATAAATTTCTCCAAGGTTACAAAGATAACCTATGTACAATCTGATTTCATATGACTGGTAATTTAGCAAAATTATTTCTTTTCCCAGAAAAAGGAAATTATGAGTTTCTCCACTCACCTTCACAAAATATAATTACATGGTTTCAAAATATAAGGCTTCCTAAAATTATTAAGAAAATAAATGGTAATTTTGAATAATTACATGGAGTTACCAACCTCCTTTCATCATGCAAATTTTACTCAGGAAACCATGTTAAAATATATACATATGTTTATTTATTTGAGTTTATTTTCGAAAAAAAAAATAAAAAAAATCTTGGGAACAAAACTTCCCACAGTAGAATTTCGCTTTTTACTAGGACTTATTGCCCACCTAAAATCATGAAAGTATTTACTATTATTTAGGTTTTTTACCAGGACTTATTGCCCACCTAAAATCATGCAAGTATTTACTATTATTTAGGAAAAAACCACCATTCCAGGTCTTTACCTTTGGACATGTTTTTACCGAGTAAATGTGGGTAGGAATTTTTATTATTACCATGTCTTAATATGGCATAAATGAAATACAAAACACCTAATTCCTTATTTCATTTTATTCCACACATTCCTCATGTTAAATACTTTATCCTCTCAACCAAATAGACTAGGCTTATGAGAACAAAATTATGGTCAATCTTTCATTCCAGGACTCCCCCTTGTCAATATTATCATGTTGGTTGGAAGTTAAGGGATTGTACCCATGCTGCCACAAATGATTTAGCATTCAACTAAACCTTTCAAGAAGGTCTTAAGTCTTGGCCTTTAACTAGGGACATGTCACCTCCTAGAACTAATCTACAACTTCAGTATTATAGGGATAAGCATTAATTTAATATAAATTATACATTCATTTAAAAAGTTGGTTACCAACAAGCCCCCGTCACTATTACTTATCTCATCCTCGGGCCAACTGTCTCATGGGGTGACTGATGCAATAGTCTTGAGTAAGAGAAAATCATCATCATTGCTAGACCAGAGCATCAAACCAAGCCACGGTTGCATCTGGGTTTGAGTAAGAGAAAATCATCTTTCTAGGTTGTAATTACAACCCGACACAAGTCCTGGAATGAGTTGAGTATTCCTCAAGGTAAAATATGGCTTTGGACTTCATTTGGATAAATAATCGAACTCAATCTCTTCAAGGATTTATATGGTGATGAATGTAGGATCTAATTAAAGAACATCATCTAGAAATTGACCCCCTAACTGAACCAAGCATTGAATCTAGAACTAATCCCAATTACTTGTTGACCTATAAGAAATAGATCCTCAGGAAGAGATCCATCAGGAGAGACCACCTTCATCCTCCCGTCTCATTGTTATGGTAGTAAAATATGGAATACATGGACCTCCTATATTGGTGGAGAGGATAACCGACAATATCGGGCTATTTTCTTCAGCAAAGGTGATTATCCATGGTGACAGGAAAACTAGATGTGGGCTTAGAGAGTCGGTGTACAGTCATATCATCAAAGCATAGTTTAGGGAATTGTGTGGTACTTGGTGGTGTTTTCCTAGTGAATAAGAGGGTGGGACCTCTATCGAGGAGTCGATGACGAAGTGTCAATATTAAAAAAGTATGGATTGTGGGCTCTTGGTTTACTTGGTTGGATTGGGAACTAGGCATATCAAAAATTCTATGAGGTGGTGCCATGAAAGAGGACCAGAAAAGGGAGATGATAAAATAAGGGGCAAAAATAAAGGTAGAAGCAAGAGAAAGGAAAATGGAAATGTGAGTGATGGGAGGGGGTGAGGGAGAATGGTGCATGGATAATTTCTATGAAAAATGCATAGGTTATAGTGGATATATATAGAGTGGAGGGTGGTTGAAATGGAAAATCATAATGAGATAAAAAAATGACCATAGTGAATTATCGGAGAGCACCTATGGAGTCCCTTCATAGGAAGAGATAAGGGTTCAGATCCATAGTCTTTGGGATTTTCCTTTTGGAGTGTGGCATCATAAATAATTATGTGCCAGGTATTTTTATCTAGATGAACTTGATTTATTGACCCTTCAATGTATTGTAGTGTCGGATAGCTCAGTCTAGTCCCCTAAGAAGCCCTTTCTAGAGCTAGTACCTTGTACGAAAGCCATAACTTCAACCCATAATAGAAATATAGGTAATATGCAAAGTTGTCAATCTATATAGTCTGCCTGTGTGACTTGAATGTATGTTGTTCTGCCAAAAAGGTAAATTATGCCAACTATGTACTATTCTACCTATTGTATATTCTACGCTAATCCTACTCTACCAAACTCTGAGGTGGTGAAATGTGGCTAAGTGATAGGTGATCCCTACGGGTCATAGTACACCTTCAACCTGTTTCCATTAACAAGTCCCTTGAGGGAATGACTGTGTAATGTAGCCAACTTGGCAGCCCCAACTTCGGTGATATAGACTAGCCAAAAGGACTGAACCAATGCATACGTAGTTTTCCATGGTATTGTAAATTTTTTTTTTCATATAACAATACCAAGGAACCTGGCTGGAGGATTTTATGGAAGATGTTGCAATCATGCCATGCCTTCTATCTCTATTTTTCAACCACTTGGTTGAATCCCACTACCAGGCGATCCTCCTCAATATCCATGAGTTCATCCAACCTGTGCTGAAGTGACTATTAATCTATCGTGTGAGTAGCGAGAGAAATCCTTAATCTTGGAACAACAAACTCTAATGACATGGCTCCTTCTTTTCCATGGACCAATAAAAATGGAGTACATTTCTTCAAATTTTTGCAGGGGGTATGTTATGCCCATAGTTTTGTGGGGATATCATGGGGGTCAACTCTTCAAAAGAAATATCTTCTACATTTTCATATTGAGATGTTTCTTGTTCTTCTTCCTCTTGACAATCTATGTAGAATAATTTCTTCTCACCACACTTATGTCCCTTACTGTACTTGTTGTCAAAATTAAAGCATAAACCTTTTGCTTTTATTTCCTCCAATTGTTGAGGTTTCAACCTTGTAGGTTGAGGTGTTTTATAAGAAGGAACATTATTCTCTCGATAGATGTTAGGAGTGGTCCTTCTAGTAGCCATAGCCATATTCTTACTTTCAACATTTCTCTCCACCCTGAATGCATTCTCCAATGGTTTGGATTCCAAAGGAGAACCTCATATTGAATGTTATCCTTTAAAGTTCTTATGAATACATCAATCAGGTGCTCATCTGGAATATCTATTACCTTTATATTCAATCTTTAGAAGTTATCAATGTGCTCCGCAATTGAACCCTTTTTCTTGAGATTTATCAATTGGATAAAGAAGGTATTTCTCATTAT
Organism: Picea glauca; assembly: GCA_000966675.3. Taxonomy (NCBI): domain Eukaryota; kingdom Viridiplantae; phylum Streptophyta; class Pinopsida; order Pinales; family Pinaceae; genus Picea; species Picea glauca. The sequence goes on along the minus strand of JZKD02S2301665.1, from coordinate 300,227 downwards.
ATCCTCATAGTGTGCTATCATTTCTTCCGTGAAAATTTTCCTAGTGACAAGTGATTTGTGAGAACAAATCCATCGATATCACACAAATTGATTGGGTTATAAATATAAAGAAGCAATCCGTACCTTTTGTGTATGTGGCACATCATGTAGATAAAAAAAATGCTCCATCTAAACTATCCATGTGATTGGATCCTTTCCATCAAAATTCCTCATATCGATCTTAGGAAAGTGGTTGGTATTCAACCCAAAGTTGAAGTTTCTCCATTCTTGATTCATCTTCCTTGTGTCATCATCATGAATTTCATGGGACACATATTTACTTTCAGGTTTCCTCTCTATTAGAATTTGTTTTAATCCTTCAATGATCTCCCTTTTTAAACCATCCATCTTAGTATCCATTATTGCCTCCAACTTAGCTTAAGTTGAATCCATCATCCCTTATAGTTCATCTTTTGTCTTTTGTAAATCATTTATGTCCTTACGCATTTCTTCACCTTCATCAAGAGTCCAAGTAGGACTGTCTGGAGGATTATTTGGTGGATAAGTTCCCTTTTTTGGTGGCATGATGGCCAAGTATCACTTTTAAACCTTGATTTTGAGGTGGTTCTGCTAGATGATCTTTCTTCTTTTGTATCTGTAAAATTGCATCCCTTCTAGGTCTGAAAATTTATTTTTGTAGTTCTATGATACATATTCTCTGCAATGCCACATGTCTAATCAAAATTGGATGTTCCAAGTGGAAGTTATGGTAATTTCCCCACACCTTGCTGATTTTTGTCCCTTCCATGAGAGCGTACTTGTACAATATGCTAAGAGCACAATATATTATATTTTATTTTTGAAATTGTACCAAAAATACTAAAGAATGTTCACTATCCAATGCAACTAGTTTCACTTAATTTGGATACTCACTGAAGAAGATATCACTTTTTTACCCGGAACACCTGTCTGAGACTAGTTAATATGGCTAGTCAGATACCCAATCTTACACAAGGTGTATCTACAAAAGAAGGATGACCCAGTGTAACAACCCTAGTAGAATATATACTTAGGGATTATTAAGTAAAATATTTATTAGGTAATTAATTTTGCCTACCATGTTAATAACTAAACAAAGATTGATCTAATGATATTAATTAAGTATTTATTAATTAATTAAAGGTTATAATTTTGATTAATTAATTAATTAATTAATTAACTACCTATTACATTTAATAACATGAGTATTAAATTTAAAAGATTAATAAGTTATATTTTTTCAATTAAAAGGTTACGTACATGGAAAGGGATAACATATTAATTACGAGAGGATAAAATAATAAAGGAAAGGATAAGGGGCATTAACTAGGAGTAGGTAAGGAAGTAAATGCATGAGGCAGTGAAGGAAGGATATGGAGGGGGAGGAGGTTTACAAAGGGCATTATCATTCGATGGGAGATTTTGGGGGATGGATTTTTGGGGCTCTCTTGGATTTGCAGAGAGGAGTTGAGTTTGAGAGTGGGAAGGTTTAGTACAGGGGCACTAGTTTGCTGGAGGTTTTGGGCATGGGGGTCAGGATATCCATATGATATCCTGGAGCTAGGTAGTTGTCCTAGTTGGCAGGGAGGATAGTAGGTTTGGGTAGTGTTTGCCCAGTTCAGCAGCGGTCAACAAGGCAAGCGAACAAAAAGAGGGTTAGCATCAGACCCAGGTATTTAAATTATGTATTTGTTTTATTTTGCTATAAAATTTATTATTTGTTGATAAATCTATATGCGAATGTGCTCAATTAAATGAATTTTTGAATTTTACTGTTTTTCTCAATATAAAGGAATTATTGAATTTTACTGTTATGTTGTAGAATTAATTGATGTTAATTAAATTGGCCACTACACCCAGAAGCTGAAATTTTTATCACAGTTACCTTGATCATTTATGTGAATATCCTCTGTGTTTCAGGGTATGAAAATTTATGTAAAAAAATTTATAGCAAAAATTATGCAATGACTAAATTCAGGATGATTCCAAAACCCTATTTTAATCTTTGATACCAAATGTTAAGCTCCGATACCATATTTTAAGAACCAAATATCAAAATAGCATGAAAAAACCTCAGGATAAGTACTCAACGCCTTGAAAAATAGATAATTTTAGATAATAAGCCTCTTCGAGGGGGGAAACCTCCTTATACACCACATAAACTTCCAAATAGAATATGATTCCAAATGAAAAGGTCTCCTTGGTGTATATAGGAGACTAGGAGGTACAATTACAACTAATGGACCCAAGCCAACATAAATAAAATAACATTACTAATGTAATATGCCCCAATTAAGGGGTAATGTGCCACTATTTAGGGTTTAACATGGTCATACCAAATATATGTGTTAGAAGCTACATCTAGAGCTAAATTCAAAGCACTACAAGAAGGATGCCAAGAATAAGAACATGTTATCCGTGCATTTAGGAAACCAGGTAGAGAGAAGCATAGATGTAGATGAAAAAATTGTCTACACTACAATGCGGAAGGAGGTGAATCTGAGTATCCTCCATCCTCAGGAAAAAAAGGAGATGATTAAACTTTTCTATCTTAAGATCTAGGTCAAGAAGATAAAGGTGGATGTTATATTTGATTTTAGTTCACAATTCAACCTCATAACATAATATATATTCAAAAAGATTAGATTGGAAGTTCATAACCTTCCTCATCCATATCTATTGGGATGGGTAAATAACAATATAGAGCTCAAGGTCATTAAGAAGTGTAAGATCAAATTTGCTACAAGTGCCAACATTTTGATGAAGTGGAGGTAGATGTAGTACCACTTGATGTGTGTGGTGTAGAATTTGGAATCCCCTACATGTACATGAGGAATGGAATCTTCATTGGAGAGAAAAACAATATCGAATAATCAAGTATGGAAAGTACTTCATCATCAATGTGCACAAAGGTAAATTCAAGATCTCTCTCGTAAGTTCTAACTATGCCATGACATTGATTATCTCTAGTAGGAAGTTTGTATTACTCTTCTTAAGAGAGAATAAACTATGATATGAATTGGTAAAAGTAAAGACATATATAGAGGGATGTACTAAAGAGAAGAAACACTAGTTGGAGTAGATTTTGTAGGAGATATAGTTGTTTCCTAAATCCCCATTTCTAGACATTGGGTTGTACATATATTCCATCTTGGAAGTAGATGAAGTGAAAAAATAATTGTAGTAACTATTGACGTAGGGAGTAATTTGAACAAGAACGCCACCTTTTGGATCACCTATCATCATAGTAACAATTAAGGATGGGAGTTCGAGAATGTGTATCGACTGCAAAGTGCTAAATAATATCACCCTCAAGAATTGATATCCTCTGCCAAATATTGAGGACTTGTTAGATCACTTGCAGCATGCCAAGTACTTCACCAATATGGATCTCAAATTGGGATAGAACCAGGTACGAGTTAAATAAGAACACCTCTAGAATACCACATTCAATATTAGGAAAGTTCTATGTGAATGCTTCGTAATTCCTTTTGGTTTATGTAATGCACCAACTATATTTATGTGTTTGATGAATGATTTATTGCATCCCTTTCTAGATTCATTTGTAATATTGTACTTAGATAATATATTGGTTTATAGGTTTACCTATGAAGAGCATATCTCGCATCTCATGTAGGTGTTAGAGACCTTGATAAAGCATCAACTCATGTAAAACCTTAGGAAATGTGAATTTGGTCATTGATCGTTAGTGTATTTGGTATATTTGATTGGTGGAGGGGATATCAAGATAGAACCTATGAAGATGGAGGCCATCCTCAAGTGGGAAAATCTTACTGATGTAAATGAATCTAGGATGTTTTTGGGGGTATCACAATGCCTATGAAAGTTTATAACATCCTTTTCAATTATGGTTGCACCACTCCATGCCATAACAACCAACAATAAGGGTTTCCAGTGGGGAAAGAATTAGCAAAAATGTTTTGAAGAGTTGAAAAAACATATTAGTCAAGAACTAATTATTGCATTTCCGAATTTACAGAAACCTTTTGAATTGGAGACAGTGTAGTGTTCTTTATTAGTGAAAATGAATATGTTGAGTAGAAATAATATATTTTACCCAGATTTGTTGCAAAAATGACAAATTACAACCACAATAGCCAACAAAAGAACTAGAATACCACAAAATGTTATACCTTTATCGGTGAGATCAATGTTCACATGCCTATTTGAGGCAATAATTCCAAATGTGTATATCTCTAGTTACAATATACTTCACAGGAAATCTCATTACATTCCTTCTACTGAATTATATAGTTATATCTACCTCCTAGGAACATTCTAGAGAAGGAACTTTCTATTATGAAGAAAATTCTAGTGAGACTTCTTACAATTATTGATTTCACACTACTACTATAAATGTGTTGAAGCTGCACAAAATAGATATAGCTAGCAAATGTCATACAAAGTTTGCAAAGAAAATATGAGAAAAGAGAAGCAGGAGAGTAATAATGGAAGAATTATCATTAGCCAAATGAATGAATGATAATTTACACATGATATACTTTGTATAACTCAACTAATGCACACTGGAGGAGAATCCAATGTGTCATAGTGGTTTTCTAGAGTGATCTGGACACACACCAATAGTTACAGGAGTAAACTTCCACCTAGTCTAGTCTCTCAAGAAGTTACGAGAGTGAACTGCCACCTAGTTTGAGTTAAATAGTCTCTCAGTCTTCAGTTAATTGACTGAAACAAAGTGACATGAGGAAGAGATCAAGGAATCATGAGTAATTCTTTAGTCTGGTGATGATCCCAAGGAAAATGTGCATTAGATGGTGATGATCCCAATGTTGCATGGTGATAATCCCATTGTGGCATCCAGACTTCACTCAACTGATCAAACTTAAGTGTGAACTAAAGAGAATATTATCCTAGAAGAATATTCTCCCTAAATGATAGGAGATTGAATAATGGACAATAAACATAGGGAAAAACTTAGGAAAAAAATCCTAGGTGTGTGTGAAGTATCTCCAACACCCCCCCTGAACATCACTATGGTGAAAATAAAGAATGGGTCCCGACAATGAGGCCATGCTAGGTACCCAAATACAAAATATACACTGGAATAAATTAGGAAAGAGGGAAAAAATCATGGGACCCCCCCCCTCAAAGTACAATTTATGTAAAAATAGAAGAACTAATAGTTTCTAGGCAATTATGTCCTTCACTCCAAGATGACTATGCAGAGAATGGAAATTTTGCTTAGTGAAGGTCTTGGTGAAGATGTCTGCAGTCTGTTTTGCTGAAGGACATAATTGTAAGTCTATGATCCCCTCATGTACTAAGTCCCATATGTATTTCATGTAGATCTTGATGTGATTTGTCCACTTCCTCTAAACTGGATCTATGCAAAACTTCAAAGTGCTCTGGTTTTCACACTAGATGACGATCGGTCGATGAAAATGAATTCCAAACTCAGTGAGAAAAAGTTGTAGCAACATAGCCTGAATGGTTATGTTAACTACCCCTTTGTAATCTGCCTCGACTGACAATAGAGAAATAACAACCTGATTCTTTCTTAACCAACAAAGATGCCCATAACCAATACTGAGTGAGTAACCAAATGTGGAATTTCGATCAATGTTATCATCAACCCATTCAAAATCAATGAACCCAATGTGGTCCAATGTAGATTCTACTGGATTATGAATCCAAAATGTGATGGTGCCCTGTACGTATCAAAGGATACACTTTGAAGCATTCCAATGTAGCTCATGCGGCTCCTGCATGAACCTGTAGACTGCTCCAACTTCATAGGAGAGGTATGGTATGGAGTGTGTGAGATACAACAAGCTACCCACTAGCTGTCTGTACAATGTGTTTTCCACGAGTGGAGTGTCCCCTCCATCCTCAAGTCTGACTCTTGATAGGAAAGGAGTTGGGGCAGACTTGTAGTAAGTCATGTGAAATATCTCAAGGAGATATCGTGCATACTTGGCCTAACATAGTTTGATGCATGATGCATCCTGGTTGATCTTGAGTCCAAGGAAGAAATGTAGCGGACTCATTTCTATAATCAATAAATTGTCATGCAAATTATTGACTGCAACAATCGCTAAATTCGAGCAACCAGTGATAAAAAAATCATCAATATACAGAATTAGGAATAGAAGAGAATCAACAGTCTGAAGCATGTAAACATTTGTGTATGAATTACAATGTAAAAAGTTATGTTACATCAGGTAGGATTTCATATTGGCATACCTTTCCCTCGGGACCTGCGTGAGGCCATAAAATTACTTCTTCAATTGATAGACCAAAGATGAATCCTGCACAAATACCTAGGGTTTCTCCATATAGATATCCTCAGAGAGATCATCATGAAGAAATGAATTCTTAATGTCCATCTGATGGATTTCTCATCCCTTATTTTCCACAATGGAAAGTGTCAAATGTATGGAATCCATCTTCACTACTGGAGAGAATGTACCATCATAGTCAATGTTTTGCACCTGCTAAAATCATTTGGAAACTAGCTTGGCTTTGTATCTACTAACCTGTCCATCTGCTACGCTCTTGGTCATGTAGACCCATATGTACTTGACAAGTTTCCTTCATGAAGGAATGGGAACCAGATCCCAATTCTAGTTCTCAAGGAGGAAGTTGTACTCCTCCTGCATGGCGAATTTCCAAAAGCAATTTCCAGAAGCCTCACCATAGGACCGTGGATATGAAGATTGAACCAAGAAAATATTGTCAATGTTGCATCAGTTTAGTGGAAGTGAGTTCAAGAGGAGGCTCCTTGAAATTATATTGAGTCCCCCTAGTATCAGCTCGATCCCCAACAAGATCTCCTACATCCTGAAGAGTAGTCTTGGCCCACTTGGGCCTCGTCTCGATCTACATCTACATCTACATGCACTGAATCTTTATATAAATGTATTGAATCTGTATCTGGATCATCTGAAACATTTGAATCAAAACTCTCATCTGAATAAGATTTGTCATGTGCATGATCATCATCTCTGACAAGTGGAAGAACAAAAGTGTCTGCATGCAACTTTTGAGGTACATGTGAGACACTTTCCTCGAATTGGACACTTCTCTCAATGATGAGTTGGTCTGAGGAAATATCAATGAGTCTATATCCCTTCACACAATCAGGGTATCCAAAAAATATACACTATGTGCTCTGTGGATCAAGTTCCTTCCTCTTCTCAAAGAGAATCTTGGCCCATGCACATGAACTGAAAATATGAAATTGGGTCACTTTAGGTTTGAGGCCGATATAAACCTCGCAGGGGGTCTTATACTTCACAAATCTACAGGGAGATATATTTTGGATGTAGGATGCACAATTAAGTGCTTTAGCCCATAATATCTATCGAATTGACTTTGCATGTAGCATGCAAGATGCCATCTCTTTTAGATCTATTTTTCCACTCAAAAACTCCATTTTGCTGCAGAGTATAAGGAATCATGTGTTGCAAATGAATCATGACCTCATGAAAAAGATTATTTATCTCATGGTTTACATAATCTGCCTCGTTATCTGTTCACAGGACCTTGATTTTCTTTCTTGAGTGTCTCAATAAGGGCTTTGAAATCTTTGAGTTGTTGAAAGACCTCTGATTTTTTCTTGAGAAAGAAAATCCATGTGAAGTGTGAGAAATCATCAATGAAAATGAGCACATAACTTGTTTTACTGATTGATGGATGAAAAAAAAGTCCCATTAGATCACTATGGATCATATCTAAAGGAAAGGAATCCTTCTGAGTCTTTCCTTTGTCAAATTTCTCTTGAGGATGTTTTCCAACACATCCCTCACAAGTTCATTTGGAGAGGTGGATGTCAGATAGACCATCAACCATTCCCTTCTTTCTAAGTTGTTTCATATATATAAAATTTAAATGCCCAAACCTTTCGTGACATATCCTACTACTTTCATCAACATGGGTAAGTAGTAATGCAGAATCTGGTTCAATAAATTCAGAAAATGTGTAGAGTCTGGATTGATGATTTAGCTCACTAGTAGCAACCCTGGAATTGGTTTTCATGTCAAAGATATCCACTACATTAGATGTGAATATGAATATCCTTTCGGCACCATATTTTTTCATCTGATACACGGAAAGAAGATTTATGGAAAGTTTGGGAATGTGTAGCACAATCTCGAAGCTTCCATTTGTGAGTTCAATTCTTCCTTTGTTGGTGAACTCAACTGGAGAGTTGTCCCCCATCATAATAGGAGGACCTTTGCATGGATCCAATGAAGAGTGGACTTATTTTTGGGTTTCCATATGGTGTGATGCACCTGAATCTATGATCCAAGCATCAAGAGAGAAGTTGATGGCAATCAAATCATGGCTAGAATTGCCTTTCTTCAGATTTTGATCTTTTGGCTTCTTCTTCTTGGCACCCTCTGGGATGCAATCTCCAAGGTTGTTTTGTTGAATTATTTGAGCCATTTGATCTATATTTTTCTACATACATGCAGATTTTAGATGGAATCCTTTATGGAAGTAAGTGAAATTCTCCCCTTTTATTCCCTTTCCGCCTTTGGATCTGGAGGCATCGTTCAAGGGTTTTGAGTACCCTTCCTTCTCTAGATTTTCATATGTTTTCATTTTGTATTTGTCTTTATATTTATGATTTTTATGAAAACTACCATCATGCACAGTAAGTGCATGCGCCTATGTCCCTTTGATGTTCCCCATGTTGATAAGCTTGTTCTGCTCTTGTGTCAAAGATTGAATAAAGACCTCAAGAGAGGGAATCTTCCAGGTGGATCCAGAGGTGAGCCTAACGAAATGAAATGTGGATACAAACACTAAGTATTCCAGACCAATTTTGGAGAGACTGGTGAGAACCATTTTTTTCTCCTCGGATTTATCAATCCTGCAATCCTTGAGTTGCGACAACAAATCCTTATATTTGGTAAATAAATCTTAGATATTGTCGAAGGTTTTTGGATCCAATGTGAGAAATTCCACCTCGAGGATGTGTCCCCTCATCTCATCCTATTTTCCAAAAAACCCTTCCATGGTTGTCCGGGATTCATTGAGGGTTTTATAGAAGGATATGTTAAAGATGAGTTCGGGATAAATGAGACTACAAATAGTTCCAAACACTTCATCCATTCGATTCAGATACTTGGATTTTTCTATGGATGATGTGGGTTCAATTTCTGTTTCCATGGTTAGCCTGTATAATCCTCCACCTCGAATATACACTATAATCTTCTCTTTCCATGCAAAGAAATTGTATGGTGTAAGAATGAATTCTTTTGGAAATTCTAGTTTTCAGTACCTGCAAAAAGAATATGGTGTTTATTTTTCCTAGAAATCTGTCGGCTCTAATATCATGTAAATTTGTTGAACCTACACAAAATAGATCTAGATAGAAAATGACATACACAGTTTGCAGAGAAAATATAAAAAAAGAGAAGCAGGAGAGAAAGAATGGAAGAATTCTCATTAACCAAATAAATGAATTATAATTTACACATGATACACTCTGTATAACTCAACTAATGCGCACTGAGAGAATCCAATGCACTATAGTGGTGCTATAGAGTGATATGGACACACACCAACAGTTACGGGAGTAAATTGCCACCTAGTCTAGTCTCTTAGGCAGTTATGGGAGTGAACTTCCACCTAGTCTCAGTTAACTAGTCTCTTAGTCTTTAGTTAACTGACTGAAATAGAGTGAAGTGAGGAGGATATCAATGAATCATGAGTAATGCACTAGTATGGTGATGATACCAAGGAAAATGCACATTATCTGGTGATGATCCCAAAATTTCATGTTGATAATCCCAATGTGGCATCTAGACTTCAGTCAACTGATCAAACTGAACTGTGAATTGAAGAGAATATTCTCCTAGAGGAATATTCTCCCTGAACTATAGGAGACTGAATAATGACTAATAAACATAGGGAAAACCTTAGGAAAAATAAATCCTAGGTGTGTGTTAAGTATCTCCAACAACTACATGTTCCTTATTTACTATATATGGCCTCCATACATAGAAACCTATCTATCTACTTAGGGGGTTAGGGTAGGACCCTAATATTCCCTTCACCTTAAAGAATAATATTTTCTCAAGGCTAGAGATGAGGGAATTTCTAAAGGATATATGTTGTTTCCCATGTGGCATCCTCAAACAGACTATCCTTCCACTATATCAAAATATCCTCGATAGTGCACTAGTAGAGATAAACCTCTCTTTTGTTGAGGAGGACCTTAGGATACATCCAAATGGAACCTTCCTCATTAATTTATGGAATGGTAGTTTAATACAACAATTATATCCAACCACTTTCTTTAAGAATGATATATGAAATATTCAATGGATTTTATAATGGCTTAAAAGTTCGAATTTGTAAGTCACTGGCCCAATATATTTTGAGGACCTTGTTATAGCACAAGTTGTAGCTTGGGAAAATCCCGACCCAACCAAAAATCAAGTCCTACAACTTGGGAATTATACACCCAATGTCACCTCGCTGTAGGTCCCACACTTCAAGGGTGAATAGGTCACTCTAGGGAGGTGATATTGGTGACCTAAGGGGGATGGATATGGAGATGGAGATAAAAGTAAGTGAATCCCCTAGAGTTCAAGTCTAATTGGAATGAAAGGTGGGAATAGATTCCTTGAAGTCAAGTAATTGTTTCCCCACAAGTATATTACTTCTGTGGGTGATTGTACCTTCCCTAGACACAAGGAAAGACACTTTGCAATGATATATGTTAGTTGGATCATCAATTTAAGATTGATGTCCCAATTTTTCATCAATATATGGCAGTTTATATCAGCAAATAAAACATATAAATCAACATACAAACATCCAAACTAGTTAAGTAAATCATCATCAAGATTAGCAATGAATATAGGCTTAAAGATGGCACTTAAGGATCAAGAGAAGATGGATGTTGTAAACATGTTTTTTCTGCAAAAAATTTAATCCTTATGTCTATATAATTAAATGGCATGCAACATAAAAATAAAACATGGAAAAGTTCCAAGAAATATCCCAAAAGGTGCACCCTAGTTAGTAGAGTAAGTGAGAAAAAATTAGGAGCTAGTCTAGGGTTAGTTTAGGAGTTATAGCTAGTAGTTTATCTAGGTTAGATCAGCCATAATGTATTTAGTTTAGGGTTTTTAACAACAAGAAAATTAATGGAAGAGAGGGGATGTCTATAAATGTGTTGAACCTAGACATAATAGATCTAGCTAGAAAATACCACACACATATGCAGAGAGAAATTGAGAAAGAAGAAGCAAGAGAGAAAGAATAGACGAATTCCCATTAACCGTATTCCACACTCAAAGAGTGAATAATTTATAATAGATATAGGATACATGAGTAAATAATGATCCATAGTGGTGGTCTAGAGTGATCTGGACACACACCAATAGTTACGGGAGTAAACTGCCACCTAGTCTAGTCTCTCAGGCAGTTACTGGAGTGAACTGCCACCTAGTCTAGTCTCTCAGGCAGTTATTGGAGTGAATTGCCACCTAGTCTAGTCTCTCAGGCAGTTACTGGAGTGAATTGCCACCTAGTCCGAGTTAACTAGTCTAGCAGTCTTCAGTTAACTCACTAAAATAGAGTGAAGTGAGGAGGAGATCAAGGAATCATGAGTAATTCGCTAGTCTGGTGATGATCCCAAGGACAATGTGCATCGGTTGGTGATGATCCCAATGTTGCATGGTGTTAATCCTAATGTAGCATCTAGACTCCACTCAACTGATCAAACTGAAGTGAAAATTGAAGAGAATATTATCCCTAGAGGAATATTCTTCCTAAAATATAGGAGACTGAATAATGAAAAATAAACAAGGAAAAACCTTAGGAAAAATAAATCCTAGGTGTGTGTGAAGTAACTCCAACACTCCCCTGAACATCACTATGGTGAAAATAAAGAATGGGTCCCGACAACGAGGCATGTTAGGTACCACAATACAAAATATATGCTGAAATAAATGAGTAAAGAAGGAAAAACTCATGGGAAAACCCCCCCTCAAATTACAATGCATAAAAAAAATAAAAATGTGAAGGAACAAAAAGCAGTTGCTAAGCAACTGTGTCCTTCACTCCAAGAAGACATCGCAATTGCGCAATTTTGTGCCCGTTGAATATTTTGTTGAAGATGTAGATGTCTTCACGGATCTGATAAAGTATATGAACCATCGATATGTCCACATATATCCACTTTATCTTCTTGTAATCAAGAATATACAAATAAAGTTTGGATGAAACTTTGAAAACTGTGTGGCCATTTCTGAAAAAACACTGAAATTTGTTGATTTTAAAATGATCATAACTTTACTTCCCAAACTCTGTTTCAGACAATGTTTTTTTGAAATTTGATAATTTCCGATATGAATTCAAATATCCAATTTGTTTCTGCAAATATTTCTCCGAAAATATCATAATTGAGTCTGATGTGCACGGCTCCCCTTTTGTCTCCTAAGATGCATGCATTGTGCATGGAAAAGTGTTTGCATGTGACCCCTGAGATGCATGCCATATATCTTCCACATGAAATTCAGAAAACAAATATGAAATGGAATAGACATCATCATCAATTAATGGAATTCAAATTTGTGCAAATACTTGTGTAGAAGACTCTTCATAATAAAATGTTTGATCTTTCGATGGCTTCTCTTCTGGCTCTATCTGTTCAACGTCCTGCATGAAATACTCACAATATTCTTTATTTTCAAATAGAACCTCCAATTTGGTCCATAATTCATTTGGAGTTGATTCTTGCGAGTCATCATATACTTGATGGAGAATTTCAGGAGAAATAAACCAGAGGATACATCTTATGGCCATATCTTTTCTATTGAGAAAATCATTTTTCTCATCGGAAGAATCATGCTCTACTTCCATTGCCATAGTTATTTGGTACAAGTCTCTACATATGAGCAGAAGCATAATTTTTGGATTCCACTCCAAACAGTTATGAGGCATGAGAAGTATTGTTGGTGAATAATCCATCTTTTCTGCGTTTTTCAATCTTCAATACCATGTAAATGTGTTGAACCTGCACATAATAGATCTAGCTAGAAAATACCACACACATTTGCAGAGAAAAATTGAGAAAGAAGAAGAAAGAGAGAAAGAATAGAAGGATTCTCATTGACAGTATTCCACACTCAAAGAGTGAATAATTTACAATATGTATAGGATACATGAGTAACTAATTAGTCATAGTGGTGGTCTAGAGTGATCTAGACACACACCAACAGTTATGGGAGTAAGCTGCCACCTAGTCTAGTCTCTCAGGCAGTTACGGGAGTGACCTGCCACCTAGGTTGAGTTAACTAGTCTATCAGTCTTCATTTAAATGACAGAAACATAGTGAAGTGAGGAGGAGATCGGGGAATCATGAGTAATGTTCTAGTCTGGTGATGATCCCAAGGAAAATGCACATTAGCTGGTGATGATCTCAATGTTGCTTGGTGATAATCCTAATGTAGCCTCTAGACTTCACTCAACTAATCAAATTGAAGTGAAAACTGAAGAGAATATTCTCCCTATAGGAATATTCTTCCTAAAATATAGGATACTGAATAATGACAAATAAACAAGGAAAAAACTTAGGAAAAATAAATCCTAGGTGTGTGTGAAGTAACTCCAACACCCCCCTAAACATCACTATGGTGAAAATAAAGAATGGGTCCTAACAACGAGGCCATGTTAGGTACCCAAATACAAAATATACATTGAAATAAATGAGGAAAGAGGGAAAAACTCATGGGAAAACCTCCCCCTCAAATTACAATTCACAAAAAAAATAAAAATGCGAAGGAACAAAAAGAAATTGCTAAGAAACTGTGTCCTTCACTCCAAGAAGACCTCGCAACTGTGCAAGTTTGTGCTCGTTGAAGATTTTGTTGAAGATGTAGATGTCTGCATGGATCTGATGAAGTATATGAACCATTGATATTTCTACACATATCCACTTTCTCTTTTTGTAATGAAGAATATCCAAATAAAGTTTGGATGAAACTTTGAAAATAGTGCGGTCGTTTCCGGAAAAACGAAATTTTGTTGATTTTAAAATGATCATAAATTCACTTCCTGAACTCCATTTTAGACAATTTTTTTTTAAATTGGATATTTTTTTGAGAGAAATTCAAATATCCAATTTGTTTCTGCAAATATTTCTCCGAAAATATCATAATCGAGTCCGATGTGCACAACTCCCTTTTTGTCTCCTAAGATGCATGCATTGTGCATGGAAATGTGTTTGCATGTAACCCCTGAGATGCATGCCATATATATTCCACATGAAATTTAGAAAACAAATCTGAAATGGAGTAGAAATCATCATCAATTAATGAAATACAAATTTGTGCAAATACTTGTGTAGAATACTCTTCAGAATAAAATGTTTGATCTTCCGATGGCTTCTTTTCTGGCTCTATCTGTTCAACTTTCTGCATGAAATATTCACAATATTATTTATTCTCAAATAGAACCTCCACTCTAGTCATAATTCATTTGGAGTTGATTCTTGGAAGTCATCATATACTTGATGAATAATTTCAGGAGAAATAAACCAAAGGATACATCCTATGGCCATATCTTTTCTATTGAGAAAATCATTTTTCTCATCAGCAGAATCAGGCTCTACTTCCATTACCATAGTTATTTTTGGGTTCCACTCCAAATAGTTATGAGGCATGAGAAGTATTTCTAGTGAATAATCCATATTTTCTTCTTTCCTCAATCTTCAATAGCATGTAAATGTGTTGAACCTGCACATAATAGATCTAGCTAGAAAATACCACACACATTTGTAGAGAGAAATTAAGAAAGAAGAAGAAAGAGAGAAAGAATAGAAGAATTCTCATTGACCGTATTTCATACTCAAAGAGTGAATAATTTATAATAGATATAGGATACATGAGTAAATAATGTTCCATAGTGGTGGTATAGAGTGATCTGGACACACACCAATAGTTATGGGAGTAAACTGCCACCTAGTTTAGTCTCTCAAGTAGTTATAGGAGTGAACTGCCACCTAGTTTGAGTTAACTAGTCTATCAGTCTTCAGTTAACTGACAAAAACAAAGTGATTGATGAGGATATCAAGGAATCATGAGTAATGCACTAGTCTGGTGATGATACCAAGGAAAATGCACATTAGATGGTGATGATCCCAATGTTGCATGGTGATAATACTAATGTAGCATCTAGACTCCACTCAACTGATCAAACTGAAGTGAAAACTAAAGAGAATATTCACTCTAGAGGAATATTCTTCCTAAAATATAGGAGACTGAATAATGACTAATAAACAAGGGAAAACCTTAGGAAAAATAAATCCTAGGTGTGTGTGAAGTAACTCCAACAATGCCCTAGTGGAGGAAGACTCCTCTCAATGAGGCAAATCATCTTTAAGCAAGAAACCTTTCGAAAGATAAAAAAAATTGTGTTTCCCAAGGAAATGATTTTAGATCTCCAATGCAAAAAAGAATTAATAGTTCCTTTACTATTGGGTTAATGGAGTCAAATAAACAAGATCTAGAGAAGCTAACTCCTTGGGGATGTAATCCTTTTTACTTGCCAAGGAAAGTTTATCTAGCTAGGGTTTAAGCTAAGAGGGTGTATGCCCTTATACTTCTCTTAGAAAACCCTTGTATAATCAATTATATGAAGCATAAAATGATGAATACTATGGTGGGGGTGTATTCTCTTATACTTCCCACCTATCTCCTAGCATAACAATACTTGACTTGAAAAAAATGATAGCATAATAGTAAAAGACCATACCAAGATCAAGAGAAATGCCAAGATAATCCACCATAAGAGGTAGAAAACATAATCCAAGGATAGCACTAGACTTCCTCCAACAACCATTCATAAATATAGCCATAAACAAGTGCACAAGAGATAAAAAAAGCCAAGTGTAGCTAAAATTTCAGACCAAGTCCTCTCACAAGAGGGAGAGTTATGTTAAAATGAGATCTTATGATCTCTTATTTATACAAAATGTAGCTAACATAATTTAGGGTAAAACATAATATTAGGGGTTAACATCCCTAATATTTCCACTTTTTACAAAATAATACTAAACAATTCCTTTAAAATTTCACTTTTGTACAAATAAAACCGTAATTTAGAAGGACGTCACCTCTTTAGGAGACATTTTTCCACTTTAAGGAAGTTGTTGGTGTTGGAGAAGCATGGGTAGGCCTCCAAAAACCACATGTCAATAATATAAGCACTCTCATCATGGTTAATACCCTCTTCTCCTCAAAATTTCCATGTGTCAAAAGAGTGGCACCTCACCACCATGCCCTAGCCCCCAAAAGCATGATGTCAAGCTTACTTTTTTCCTCTCCTAGGAAAATTGTTTGGAAAGTGAGGGTTGGGATATGTCATACAATTTATCATCAAGGCCTTCCAAGTTTGATTTCTCTCATCCAGAATGTGGGCCCCTGGAATCCAACCTGTGGGCTTGTAGCCCCATGGAAGTCCATGCTAGAATTGTTCTCCCAAAATTGTCCACCAACTAGGTCTTGTGAGGAAAAATGAGCACACCCTCCAAGGATATCAAGTTAGAACATCATGATAAGTGAATCCAATCAATAAATAATTCATCCAATCACATGCATCAAATATCACTATATCAAACAATTAACAGCTCAAAGACACTATGTAACTTGTCAAGCTTGAATATGGGAGGGTTGACGAGGTGTCCTATTGGGTAGATCTTTCCCTAGGTCAAGGAGAGTTTCCAAGAGATCCATATCTAAGCCATGTAAATTGGATAAATTGGTTTGGGTCAATACTCAATGGGAATAGGGATCATGACATACAAGAGGTTGTAGTGTCTCATTCATGGGTGCCTTTATAGAGGGTGTGTGGTACCTTTTTCTGCAATGCACTTTTTCCAAGCCCATCAATTTTCCTTTTATTTTTCTTTCTTTATTTTCTTTCAATATATCATAAGGATATGTTTGAAGGTCATTTCCCTGGCATGGTGACCAGATGATGGCAATGTCACCCAAAAATACCAAATCGAAATGAGAAGGCTAGCTCATGATGAGACCCCCTTTCTCTCAGCCATGCAACTGAGAGCCATTACCTTGGTTTGGTGACCAGATGATGGTAATTTCATACCACTAGATATTCATGGATGTGATAGGTCGGCTCTTGATGCAACCTCCTATCCTTCAAATAACCTTTTAAGCATTCTTTATCATATTTTGGGTCCCCTTTACTCAAAGATAAACATTTTATTACTTTCTTGGGTGATCCTTGGGTGAAGCATCCAGAAGGTTTATATAAGGATTTTATCTTTTACCCAACATAAACCCCTCTAGGCCTTTATCCCCTTCTTCCCATAGAATTATGGACAACCCCTTCTTAGGTCAATACACCCTAAAATCCCAAGAGATGAGGAAATTGAGGGGAACAATGATGGAAAGTGGTAAGTATGGTTGGGAACGTTATGATGGTACATTAAGGGAGTTCCCAGTAGCAAACCCATCGCCAAGGAAAACCACTTAATAGGGTAGAATTTCAACCACCAAGGTGAAGCAGGGAAAAAGGCATAATGTCCAAGCATATATCATGAAATCTACAGAAATCTAACATACAACACAATCAAATAGCTTAAATATTGAAATGATGTTCACCATGATATTGACTTGTACCTCATGCAGCAAGTCCCACTGCCTTCCATAAGCCAACTGATGTGGTGGATGCCCTCTGCAAAACTATGACCATATAAGGTGGTAAGTGGGTTTTCCATCTGTGCAAAAGGGTATTGTTGGTCACGTAGTCTCTCGACACTCCATATCTGCAACCTGAGGGCGTTTATACATAATCTCCTTAGTTATCCACAAAACGGGGCTATAAAAATTTGAAGAAAGATTTTAGTCGTGATTGTATTTGAGGGATGTCTTCTTATAAGGTTGCAAATAAAGGAACACATGACCCCCTTCTTCAAAATGGAATTTGGAATGATGTTGGTTAGCTTGCTACTTCATCTGATTTTAAGAAATCCCAATCATTTTTGAATTCCTTAATTATTTTGGTCCACCTATTGTGGGGAAAGTGATTATTTCCTCCTCATTTCCAACATATTATTCCTCACAGTGTATGAGGGAAAACCTGGATAATTTTTCTTATTTGTGATGATCAGTGGTGGTCTTGTCGAACTTGTGTGACCTCTATTATTCGTGGGAGTGGTTCTACAAGGATGATCAGGTTCCAACCCCTTTGATGTGGATAGTGTTTTATGCTCTATGTGACAGAGAACAACAATAGTTTTCAGATCCCTAGTAGACACCTTGTGCCAAAGCATTCCATCATAATTTTATCCCATCATATTTACTAGATTATCCTTGAGGTTCTGAAGAATACCAACCTGAGCTATGACAATTTTGTTGAACTCCTACACCTTAAAGAATATGGGAAAGTAGGATAGTATTGATGAGGGATTTCAGCCATATACAACCTCAAAGGGAGTCATTGGAGTAACACCATGATAGGTTGTATTGTACCACCATTTTGCTAGAGGTAATCATTGAACCCATTGGGATTGTCATTCTAAAGTAAATAACATCAAATATGATTCAAAGAAAATTTTGACAACTTAAATCTGACCATGAGTCTGGGGGTGATAGGAGGTGTTAATATTCATTTGAGTTCCTTAGAGATGAAACGGATATTTCCATAAATTTCTTGTGAAATTGGGGTCATGGTCCACCACAATATATTTTAGCATACCATGGAGTTTAAATATATTATCCATGAATACTTAAAAAACATGGAGGTTTTAAAGTGGTGTTTTAGAGCACAAAAATGAACTTCTTTGGAAAGGAAAACAATCGCAACCATGAGGATAGATTTATTGTCATATTTGGGTAAATCCATAATGAAACCCATAGAAATGTCAGTGCACATAGCTATCAGAATGAGTAAAGGTTGTATAATTCCTCGAGGTTTCATTGTTTCTCTTGTTGGAAAATGCCACATTTTTCCATAAAAGTGTATATGTCCTTCTTCACGAGTTTCCCCCCAAAATTAATAGTTTATCCTTTCATAAGTTTTATACAATCCCGAATGACATGTTGTTGGAGAGTCATGGAGTTAAGATAACATCATTTATTTAAAGGTTTACTACTTTTTTAAATACATATGCCCTTAATATAAAATCTCTTCATTTTTTTAAAGTGTATCCTTAATATGCACGAGGTTCCATTTTCAATTGTTATATTAGGTGAGAGATCTTGGGATCTATTAACCATGTATGACGGACACCATTCAAATAGTATACCACTATGAAGGAGAGTGAAGAAAGGAACCCTTCCTCTTCATACTTTTGAGAGGGAGCATTTTCTACCACATTCTCCTTGCTCTTCTTATAAATTATCTTATAGTCATATCCCAACATTTTGGTGACCCATTTATGTTGTTCGGGGGACGAAATACCTTTCCCCATGAAGTATTTTAGGTTGTGATAATATATTTTAATATGGAAACATTTCCTGAGTGTGTATCGATGCCATATATACACAACATGCAATATATCCATCATTTCTTTTTCATACATTGATTTTCCCAAGCTCCTCTTACAAAGTTTGTTTGTTGGAAAATGCCAATGGTCATCCATTTTTTCTTAGTACTACTCTATGCCTTTACCATATCTATCACATTCCAAGAAAAAAATTCTTAGTGAAGTTTGGTAGAGCAATTATTGGATTGTACACATGGGATCCTTCAAATCCTAGAAGGCCTTTTGTGTGACTTCATTCCAACTGAAAGATTTTTTTTTAAGAAAGGTTGTGAGGGGAGATGCAATCTTACCATAGTTCTTGATAAGTGTGTTGTATATTTTCCAAAGATAAACATTTTTGAGTGAAAATAAAAGCGTTACCACCTAAAAGAAATTCTCTAGGCATAGTGGAATAAATTTCTTGGCCTAGAAATGCAGAAAAATAATATAATTAATAAATATTCTGATGCATTTTGTGACATAGGTTTAGGATATCGATCAACAAAATGAATGGGTCTTCATATAGGATCTAATACCATGTTTGATAAATAATGTATTTCCACATAGGTCAAGCACCTTAAGAAACAACTCACACAAACAAATCAAATATCAATACATCAATGTATTACATGGTTAAAACCATCAAAGAGAGAAATAGTCCATGACCCTAGCCAATGCAGCCACTTGAGACAATATATTAATGATTTTTTTTCTTTTTTACATATGAGTTTCTCACAATCGATTATCAACAAATAACCCTCCATTCTCTTTAAATAAAGATCATGGAACGATCGGTTTTTAAGATATATATCAATATAGTCACTAATATTGAGGATAATATGAACCATCGAATCACATTATGTATAGAACATATTATGAAAAGTGGATTACATAACTAAAATGCATACTAATGCATACTAAGGAATCACACTTTACCTACAGACACATTAGACTAATTTGATCTTAACTAACTCCTAAGGATTTAAATATCCTAACATTGATGATAAAGGGATATTTGAGTCCCTTGCATAATCAAATCCACAAACACAAAGACAAGAGAACTATAGGCCCTGGATCTCATAGAGATAGTAGATCTAAGGAACAACACATTAAACACATATTAACTAAAATATATATAAAGGAAATTTTATTCATCCTACTAGATTAAGAGGATCTTCTATTAAACTTCAAAAATTTATAAAAGTTACATTATAGCCTTAGAGGACTTTTAGCTTATCTATATATACAAATAGGATTAAAATCCCTTTAAATTTTCTAATTGCAAATCTTGTTGGTATCAATATAAGCCAATCATACAAATTTCACCAACAGTTTCTAAAAACGAAATATTTGTATTTGTATTTTCTACTTTAGTTTCTTCTTCTACCACTGTCTTTATCTCCTCTATTCTTCACCCTCTTCCTTCTTCTCCTTTTTTTTATTTATCCTTTCTTATGTTCCTCTAATTTTCTCTTTCTCTCCTCTTTCCTCTCTCCAAATTTTCATGCACCCTTCTTCTTTATTCTCCTATGGATCTTAGGCCCTATTTATTCTTCCTTCCATATCTTATTCTTCATCCTCACTTTTTCCTTCAAGATACTTCTTCCTTCATATCCTTTCTCTCTCTTTTAACGTTTAACAAGCCTATTTATTAAAAACTACCACCATGAAAATTTTAATGATCAAACGAATCGACCCAACCACCTATGAAAATGTAGCCTAAGAATCATGTAGGTTTAACCATCATACTTTTAAATAATAATAAAAACCATTATAAATGATCCTCAAACCACAGGTAATTGTTGGGTGTGTATGAGATAGATTGGGTGGTGGAGATCTTGTCGAAAAATTTAATGACAAGTGACCCCCACTCAAAGGTCCATTGTAGGATGGAGGAAAATAATTTGGTGAAGAATGTCTTATGGGATTATGCCAAGATAATTTCTAGCCAAATCCAATCCATCATGGATAAAATCTAATCATTCATGACATATTAAACGATGGTTGAGATATGATCATGGTTTCTCTTCGTGTAGACCCCCATAAGAACATGTCCACTATTGGATGGTTGATTGATAATATAATGGTTGGAAGTTCTTGGTGCTCGATAATGCTACTATAGGGGTCTACCAAGATATTAGTAAATAAATGGACCAATGCTCTTGCATCATGGTATATGATCCTTTGAAAAACATACCAAATAAATTGGCTTAGAATTACTTCAAAAGATGATCTATTATGGAAAAGGCTTAGACAAAAATGGCCAAGGTATTAAGAATCCTAAAAATAGTTAGGAAGTCAAAGTGTGAATGTATTGGATACGACGTGGGTCAAAAATGTAATATGTATATAAATTTTTTGAAAGAAGAAACTTACATACCATGTGAATGTTCATGAACAAGTGAGGCATATACTTCCAGGACATATACATCAAATATGTCTACTTTAGGAACATGGAAGGAAGACAAAGTTGAATGTGACCATTGTGTAAGATTAGGTCATCTAAAGGAAATATGTTGGGCCCTACAACCTTATGCATATTGTGTGATATGTAATCACTCTTCCAAAAATTGTTGGTACAAAGATACATATAAGATTGGTAAAAAGGATGATTGGCCAAAGTAAAGTATGAGGACTAGAAAAGGGGAAAAGTGATGAAGTTTTGGATTCCAAAAGAGGAGTTGGTGAATCTTAGGGAAAAAAATGGTCATTTTTCATGATCGATAGGAATTGGCATAATAATTCTAGTTTGATTATGACACTACAAGGAAAACAAGATTTTGTGGAGGTTTTTGCAGAGAAACTTCTCTGTGTTACTCATTTAATAGAGATGGGTGGGTGGAGATTTTACTGGAAGTTTTAATTTTGGTGCACCTAAAAAAGCATGATTCATTAGTGCACCATATCAAAACACACACTAATGTACTTATTAATGCACTACGGATAACAATTCAAATTAAGTCTCACCACACTCAAATTTTATAAATCTTACTATTTAAAAAATTACCTTGATGGTGCGCACTAAAACTATAACAACACCATGTACCTATATATATATGTTCATAAGTACATTGTGATAAAATCACACCATAATATTTTTTGTTTAAAATATTCAACATGGGTTAACAAATACTACAAATCTAGTGGTTGTATCTAGATTACAGAGAAAAGCATGAAATGAAACTAAAAACACTAGCTCCAAATTAAACTTCTCAATCTTAAACCATGTCTATTGAACAAAGAAAGAATCAACAGTAAAAAATAGAGAAAAAACTATAACAAAAAGATTGAAAGAATGAACAAATTCTCTATCGTATTAATGGAAAGTTCTTTACATGCACCTAGAGAGGATTCCTTGGAGAAAAAGAGGACTCTTGGGCATCCTTCTTGGGACAGTTATTTGTGCTTCCCATGTGTATGGTTGATCTCTCCTCCTTATGGTTATAAGTAACAATGCATGTTGCTAGAGATGATATCAAGAGACTAAACATTATGTTCATACACATATTCTTTCGAAAGCGACAATAACACATACAAATTTAATAAATGACTTACGTTCTGCTATCATGTAGCATAAAGAAGAAATAACAATAAAATCATACATGTAGTAATCACAGACAAAACCCATGAATATAACAACATATATAAATACAGAACATATAATTAAACTTGGAAATGATACTTATCTTTTAATTGAAGTACACCAACTGCATACATACCTTCCACGAACCTCCCAGCCTTAGACCACGCTACTCATCACTCTCAGCAGTGGGTCACCCCCGAGCTGGGACTAGGTTTGATCGAGCAAGGGATTCCTTGTCTAAGAAGGGACAATAGGAAGTTGCATAGTACAATAGGAAGGATTTCCTCCAAGGATCCACTTACGTCCACAAGTCATAGAATCTCATTCCCCACATGCTTGTCCCACCCCAGGAGTGTACACCTTCACTATCACACAGTCCATTAGATGCTACACCTCCCTTTCGAGGGCTTCAACAACAGGTTGGATAAGGAATTATCAGAGGTTTGTAGTTGCTAATGGAATTCCTCCAGGAGAGCTCACTTCCTCAGCACACTCTCTCACCTGGAGAGAGTTTCTCACAGGCCTAACAACCTACTTCTTCACTCTCACTCATCAACACACGAGCATGGTGATGGAAGCAACATAAAATAGATGTGGGGAATGGTACTAACATGACAATACACATGTAACCTATAGGTATAGGTACAATTAGGGTATCAATCTGGGCTTGTCGCAGAGGCTCTGGGTGTTTCAAGCATTACACAATGGCATTCCACGGTTACTATGTGCTTGTTGGGTAGGTTGGTCAATCAGGTAACATATGGTGAGGCTAGTATGAATGGTGATAATCCTCAGAATGGTGAGAGTGTGAGAATGGTGAGAATGGTGAGAATGGTCAGAGTCGTGTGTATGCCCCCCCATAAATCTGCATGGGTTTTGGATGATCCGTCGGATCTTTTAATGACTTATGGTTGAGTTTTAATTTTGCATGCGTTAATTAACCATTTGAGAAACTTAGTGAAAGAATGAAAAAAAAAGAGGAATTATGAAAGCCATATATACATTTGCAAATCTGAAATGAAATAATAGATAGCAAACCATAACATGCAGATTGATAACGGAGTTCGGCACAACTTTGCCTACGTCTCCGAGACTTTTTCTCTGTGGGGGAGGCTTCTTTATTTCTGCTCAAAATCTCAAAAGTACATTGCTACAATGCCAAATGGCTACAAGACTGATCTGTTCATGTTCTTCCATATCTCTAGAACCATGCAAAGAAAACGGCACGCAAAACGGACGTCCGGAGCTCCCATAAATGGTCTGACAACGTCTCCTCCTCAAAAGCTTCTCTGCCTCAAAATGTCTTTGGCTTGGCTTCTCCTCAGCATAACTCTGCTCTGAATGCCTCCAAAAAATTCTCTCTCATGGCCTCAAACAGGCCTTGGTTATATAGCTTGGAATTTGGTTGCTCATCTCCAACTTCCTCCAAGAATTTAGGCTCCAAAACTACCTAATATCTCCCAAAAATTAATTAAAAATAGGTTAATTAACCAAAAAAAACCAAATTATAGTTGAAAAACCCACTTTATAACTAATTCGGGCACTATCCCCCGAGCCTTGGGCACACGCCCCCCTATGGCATGGTCGTATGGACTAAGATGGCCAAGCGCTAGCCCAAAGGGATAAGTGTTGGCCCCTTGTATGCGTTGACACCTGGTCCTATTGGCAAACGGATAGGACCATGGACTTACGGTTACAACCGCCTGTTATGAATAGATATAGTTACGAGTCATATGGGCCGCCTGGAACATAGGGCTAGCCCTAACCACTCCCGCGCTCCCAGTCCCGTAGTATGGTTACATGTATCGAGGGATGGGGCTAAGCCCCGACCCTTTTTTTTTCCGCCGAATAACCCTTCCAATCAACATAAATAAAATTATGGCCATATGCATAACAAGTAACACCCGTCGGGCGGATGGTTAGCCCTGCCCTGCTGGTCCTTTACGCTATGGGAAGTCGGGGGTTTGACTCCCATGCACACCATAACATTTTACATATAAACCAATGAACCAATCACGGGGTGCCACATGGCACCTTAACCACCAACCACAAACTGACATGCGTCAACCGCTAATTGGACCACCTGTCAGAGCCGTACTGCCATGTCAACCTACCGCGTCAGCTGCCATACTGCCCTGTCATCCTTCCACATTATCTGCTGACGTCATCCGTGCCACGTGTCACCCTTACAATGGTGACACGTGTCACCTCTGGATTGGCCCAACTGGCTGTCTCTACGTCCAAATCTGCCTAACATGTGTCGCCTTTTAGAGATTCCACGTGTCACCTTCTGGAACTGCCATGTGTCACTTTATCAAACTACCACATCATCTATATGGATCGTACGGTCTGCACAGTCAGCATGACACGTGGACTGTACGGACTATACAGTCATCCCCTTTTTTTTACCTGTTTGACTTTTCGGATAGAATGCAATATCTCGCTCATACGGAGCCCATTTGACAAAGTAAATATACCATCGGAATCAGGACGACGAAACGGACGCAATGGCACAGATTTCGTCGCATTCTAAGCACTTTCATTTTTGAGCATTTTTCAAGCCCTGTCAGGCTTCTGGATCCGATTTCGGATCACACCTCCCCACACTAAGACCTTTTGGTCCCCAAAAGGTTATTGACCAGTCAACAAGCTCGAGATAGGCCACCCGTCTTGCTCTCTGTCTATGAACTCTGTCTTGTGCACCTGTCTTATCATGATCAACTGTAACACAATCATGACAACTGACAATATATTGTTAGCCATTTGAACCCTGTTACATCTTATTGAAGCCACTATCATCCATGTAGAAAACATTTCTAATGACAGCATCAAAAAGACGACTGCAAATGAGCTGATATACTTTAGATATCTGCACGACATGAACTTATCTTGAAACAACTTATGATTGATTTTCCATTCAACAACCATATTTTGTTCTTTCTTAAGATCAATTACTTCATTTGAAACAATTATTGGTTTGTTGCATGCTTGCACTGCATTCATTAATTGTTCCATTGTTTGAAGTGTTTTATTTTCTTTAACACGATGAGCATGAACCACATAATCATGACCTGCTTTAGTGAATTGATATTGATTCTTTGTTCTGTAGAAGATTTCCTTACGATCAAATAAGTATAGACTACCTAAGATCATTCCACATTCTCTTAACGACACAACATCACAAGTTACTTCATCCAAATACTTAGATGAAATTGCAAATTTGATTGTGCACTGTTTTGTTATGTGCATTTGATGATGA
>JZKD02S2301665.1:222764-254873 GCA_000966675.3 Picea glauca | reverse complement strand
GGGGGGACATTTAGAGGAAAAAGATCATTATGCATGTTATAATAATGTCATAGGGAGGGTGAACATTTCTATCATTCTATGTTCTTAGAGAGAAGGGATGGCTTCATCAGATAAAAAAGATTTTATTTCTGAGACATCAACAAATTGTTCGCATACCTCTTATGTTGGCACTATGAAATGCTATAGGAATGTTTGTAATGCAAATGAGGCATCGTATTTTTCAGCTAGTCATAATTTTGATCATGGTGCAAGCAATTTTATTCAACATGTTCCTGATGAAAGTCCTAAATCAGAGGACTTTGAAGGCACCGATGATGAAGAGGAGGAATATGATGGTCATAAATCTAGTCAATAGTTTAATAGTAATGAAAATAATCAAAATGTAGGTCAAAGTGGAGACTATGATCAACGTTTAAATAATTGGGATGAAAATTTTCCTCCAAGTGAGGAGTTTCAATGTACCGATGAAGATTTCCAACGCACTAATGAAAATTATGGATAAATTGCCTCAAGTGGAAATTTTAAAAGAAGTGAAGATGATTATGACAATGGTGGACACTTTATCCCGAGTGAAGAATTTAAAGACAACAATGTTGGTGATTATGAATTTCCTCCTAGTGAGGATTTTGAAGGTACTAATGAAGAGTTTCCTCCAAGTGAGTATTTCCAAGGCACAAATGAGGATGAAGAAGAATTTACCCCAAGTGGGGATTTTAAAAGTAATGATGATGATTATGGAAATGCTGGAAAGTCTTTCTCGAATGGGGATTTAAAAGAAGCAATGTTGGTGCTAATGATTTCCCTCAAAGTGAGGATTTTGAAGGTACCAATGAGGATAATGAAGATTTTTTTCCAAGTGAGGATTTTGAAGCTAGTAATGAGGATGGTGAAGAATATATTTCAAGTGGAGATTTTCAAAGTAGCGAAGATGATTACACCATTGGTGGTCACTCTTTCCCAAGTGATAAATTAAAAAGCAACAATGTTGATGTTGATTTTCCTCCAAGTGAGGATTTTCAAGATACTGATGAAGGTTTTCAAGGCACTAAGAAAGATGGTGAAAATTTTCACTCAAGTGGGGATTTTAAAAGAAATGAAGATGATTATGTCAATAGTGGACACAATGTTGATGACTATTTTCCTCCAAATGATTATGTTGATGATGATGTTCTCAAACATTCAGTTGCAACAAATGAAGGTGATTGACATTCTCTAGTTAAGTCTCCTGACAATGTTTTGCTTAATACTCCTTGTGGTGATAAGGAAAATCCTTCTAGTGAGGATGATTAAATAGTGGAGACATTGCAAAGAAACATTGTGTCTAGGACCAAGATTAGACATTTTTATATCAATCCAAATCATTCTAGTTATACAAGGTCTAGGAAATAATTTCTCACTAAATCAATTTCCATAAGTGAATTGATTTCAATATAATGTTGTCAAAATAATTGTTTGAAAATCATGGACTACATGTATGCCTTGAATAAAAGGAAGATATATTTGTCAATGAATAAGAGAATGAAAAATTCATATTTTATGGGGTGCATGATAACCACCAATACAGGATATGATTATCGCATTGGGAATATTTTACTTTGTAGAAAGTCTTTCAAAAAAATTCAACCAATTGGTAATCTTCGTCCATCAAGAATTTAGACAAGGTTGGAAAATGATCCATCATTTTATTCAAAGGTACATCATGGACGAGAGAGTGGACCATTCACAAACACCACATTATCATGGATGCGTGATTTCTTTTCCAAACATGGAGAGT
Organism: Picea glauca; assembly: GCA_000966675.3. NCBI lineage: Eukaryota > Viridiplantae > Streptophyta > Pinopsida > Pinales > Pinaceae > Picea > Picea glauca. The sequence goes on along the minus strand of JZKD02S2301665.1, from coordinate 253,099 downwards.
GTGTGCTAGATAGAGACACAATACATATTCCAGATAATTTTTCAAGGAGGGAAATATACAACTTGTACAAAGGATATGCTGAAGGTGTTGAAGGAAATGGTAATTTTATTACATATGCATATTTTACAAGAATATGGAAGAAACAATTCAACAATGTTTGTATTCCTAGGAAGTCAAGGATGGATATTTGTAGTATATCTGCTACTCTTAAATCAAGAAGAGATAAATTTGAAGGGGCAGAAAGAGGTATGTATTTACTATTTTTTTTTTTTTTAAATTGAATAGTTATCAACTATGAAAACATACGATCAATATTTCCATTTTATGTCATGTGAAGATTCCATAATCAAATCACTTCAAGAATATCATAATCAAGAATCAAGTGAAAGACAAAAGTTGTACAAACATCAGAACAAGTGTTATGATGCTCCAAACAAATATTAAGGTATGATAATTGATGGCATGGACCAGAAGTAAACACTTCTACCACATTTTGTTCGTACACCCAAAAATTTACAAGAAGATAATTTCATTCACTTTCACTTGGTTGGTTGTATGGTTTTCAATGGAAAAATGTGTCCAAGAGTTTACTTCACAGCTCCAAATATTCATAATGATGAAAATATGACCATAACCATAATTCATCGTGTGCTCACTCACTGGTATGGAAATCTTCCTCAAGTTCTCTATCTACAGTTAGACAACACTAGTCGTGAAAATAAAAATCAAATTGTGTTTGGATATCTAAGCATGCTTGTTGAAATGGGGATCTTTCAAAGGTGAAAGTTGGTTTCCTTCTTGTTGGACACACTCATGATCATATTGATCAAATGTTCATTCATTTTTCAGTAACATTGAAGAGGAAAAATGATGGAATTCTACCATCATTGATTGAATGTATCAAGAAAGCATACATTCCAAAGCTTGTTTTTCATATATTAGAAGAAATTGTTGGCATGCGAAGATTTATTCAGGGATCACATCGTGAAGAAAAATGTATTGAGCAACTTAATGACATTAGCTTCCAACATCAATTTTGTTTCAAAACAATTGATGGGAAAACACTTATATGGGGAAAGTAGTATTCAACTACTACAGAATGGGGGCCTTCATCAAGTTTATCATTTTTGAAGTTCATTCCAGATTGTCCAATTTTTGCATCAAATTTATTATTTTTACAATCAGTTGCTGAAATCCATAATGCACGAAAGCGTAATAGAGATGTAGATTATTCTGAATGCCTGGAAGAAATTAAAAAGTCCATTAAGGATACATATGAGTACTTTGATGTTGTTGATTCTGTTTGGTGGGATTCTTTTTTCAATAGTCAAAGTGACATAATTTCAAGCTCAACAAATGTTGAGGACTCCATTTCATTGGCCACAAAATATGCCAAATGAATCTGAAGAAAGAAACATTGTTGAATTTCAAGAATCTCAAGGTGCTATTGCATTTACACAAGCAGAGGAAAGAGAAATGTATATTGGTTCACGAAGGTCATGTGCACAACGTGAATCCATGAAAGAGATTTACAAGGGTTCAATACACGATATTAAGAAGGGTAGCTTGATTGTAGTTTTAGCGACTGAAGATCCACATGGTTATCCATTATGGATAGGAAAGGTTATAAAATGATGATGTTATTGCAATTGAAGTGCATTGGTATGCACCAAGTACACACCCATTCAATGGTGTGTACAATCCAGATATGGTGGTTGAGAAACATGTCAATAGAAAGAGAAAAATAAAGGGTCAAAATACAACTCGTCGTCACAATGACCTCTTAAAATTAGATGATGTTGACATACTTGTTTATGACTTCAATTTGACAAAGAGAGGAACTCTTCGTTCCAAGACAATAGATATTATCAAGACGTTGTTTCCGCAAGAAATAAATGCAAGATGGGATTCTACTAAACCTAGTCGTAGATCTAAAAGGCATTTAACATTTGAAATGTTGAGCATGCATGTAGACTCAAATGGTGCATTCATTGACAATAGAGAAGATTATGGATCATCTACATCTTCATCAAAACATTCATCTGAAGATAATGTAGACTCTGATGGTATTTCAGAAACCATGAGTTAATCTGAATAAGTGTATGGAACATTTTATGAATTTTTGATCCATATGATGTTTGTATGGTAACTAAAAAAGAGCATTGAACTTACCTATGATCTTACATGAAGTTATGAATCTTTTGTTATGTTTTATGAATGATAAGTTTTTTTATTATGGATAATATAATAAAATTTCTTAGCTCATATGTTTTGAATATGGTCAATATAACAATACTTTTAAGAAATTATTTATGTTTCATTCAATGTAACTTGTATTTACTTTTTTAATAATAAAAGTAAAAAAATATTAAAAAGTGACATTGAATTTTTAAAGTATATTGTGATATTTTCATGGCATTATGTATTATCTTGCGCTTTGCATGATAACAACATTTAAAACGTAAGAATCAATTCCTTTCCCTGAGGCATCACATTCCAACACAAAGGTCTTTGTGAAATCATGAAGGACCAGGACTGGAGTGGTGCACATGGCCATCTTCAAGGTTTGAAAATCTTGAGCAATGACTAGAGTCCAAGTTAAAGAGTTCCTTTTTAGGAGAGCAGTGAGAGGTGCTGCAATCTTTCCATAATTCTTAACAAACTTGCGATAATACCCTGTTAAGCCCAGAAATCCACGCAAGATTTTGAGAGTCTTTGGGTGAGGCCAGTATTGCATAGATTCAATTTTTTTAGGATCCACCGTGACGCCATCCTTTCCAACCAGATGACCCAAGTATTCTACTTCTGTGGCACCAAAAGCACATTTAGACTGTTTTAGGAAAATTTGGTGCTGAGAGAGTAGATGGAGAACTAGAGCCACATGAGCAATATGGTTTGTCCAGGTTTTTCTATAGATGAGGATATCATCAAAGAAAAATAAGACAAAATGGCAGATAAAAGGACAGAAGACATGATTCATGAGGCTTTGCAAGGTGGAGGGGGAATTACACAAGCCAAAGGGCATGACAAAAAACTTATAGTGGCCCTCATGAGTTCTAAAGGAAGTCTTGGGAATGTCTGCCTCTTTCATATGTATCTAGTGGTATCCCAAATGAATATCAAGTTTAGTAGAGAATTGGGTGCCACTCAATTCATCCAGGAGGTCATCAATGATAGGAATGGGAAATTTGTCTTTAATGGTCAGTTTATTGAGGGCACAAAAGTCAGGACACATTCACCCAGAACATTATTTCTTCAGGACCATGACCAAAGGATAAGAGAAGGGGCTTGCACTAGTGAGGATAATGCCTACATTAAGGAGTTCCTGGACCATTTTCTCAATTTCATTTTTTTGAGAAAAGGGGTGACGATACAGACGGATATTGGGAGGAAGGCTTCCGGGTACAAGGGGAATGGAATGATCATGAACACCATGGGAAGGAGGGAGTCCTTGGGGAGTGGAAAAGACCAATTGATGTTTAGAAAGGATGGCTTGGAGGTCTTGCGACACAGAGGGTGTTTTGGTTGCTTGTATGGCATGGAGTTGGGCAATAACACCAGAATGACCTTTTTTGAGCATCTTTTCCATGTGATGGGAACTAATGATCTCAGGTGAACCGGTGGTGATTCCTTGGAACTTATATTGGTGGCCCTCTTGGTCAAATTTCATGGTTAATTCCTTAAAATCCATGAGAATGGGACCCAAAGTCCTTAGCCAGTATGCACCCAACCCAATGTCACAACCACCCATGTCGATAGCAAACATATGAGATTTCAGGTGATACCTTCCATACCTTGCACACCAAGCTGGGTATCAAAGACTCCGACTGAAATTTGGTTTTGAAATACCATGGGGCTCTACACAAATACATCCAGACTGAAATGGATTTTATGGACATCTCATCACTCAGTGTTGCTTATCGATATGCTGTTAAAATCGAGCAGAAATTCAAGCACCAGAACAAACGAGATTTCGAATATGTAAATCCGCAACAACCAAAGTATGAAAAAGACATCCCTAAAAAATAGTCTCCTGAAAACTAGTCCAAGTCACAGGAAAAGAAGGGTCACAGGAAAGGAAGGGTCACGGGAAGACAAAGAAGGACACTAGAAAATGGTGTGATTTCTGCAAAATCCCCTAGCACAACACCGATGAATGTCTCTCAAAACATTCATTGGTGGTCGAGATCAAAGACAAGGATCCAAACCCTGATTCATAATCTGATTCTGAAAATACTGGTAAAGGACAAATCATTGATGCAGACCCCACTACTATTTTCACAACTGCAGCAATTCAACCAGAAGAACCAATAGATACCAAAGAGGGGGAGCACCTTTTTCATTCACAGATGTGGGTGAAGGGGACCTCGCTACATTTTATTGTTAACATCAGAAGCCGGGAGAACCTCATCTAAGTAGAGGTCGTCAAACAGTTAGGATTGTCGACAACGACACACCCGCATCCATACAACATCGGGTGGATTCACCAAGGATGAGATCTCCATGTCAACCAGCAATGTCGATTTTCATACAGCATCCATCCCTTCAAGGAAGAGGTATTATGTGATTTTTCCCCACTGGATGTCTATGATGTTCTCTTGGGCCAACCATATATGTGGAGACGTCATGTTGTTTATGAGTATTGACCCTGTAGTGTCATTGTTACTTTGGGGGGTCATCTCTAAAAAATACCAGAGGTAGTTCCAACTATTGTTCCACCTAAAAAGTGTCGCAAGGTAGTATCTCATACTATAAAATTCAGCTTCTTCACAATCTGTTCAAAAGGGGAACAGAAGGACACTGCAACCACTACAACCTCACCCCCTGCACCTTCTATCCAATAGAAGCATGTCGACAAGGTTGTAACAAAGTGCAACGATTCCTTCTGGACACCTTTCTCTCATGTAGCTTGACTTTTTGAACATCCTTATCTTCAACAGGTTCATGACAGACTTCCACAAACTAAGCAGTGCGACATCTCCAGCAATACAAGCAGCTCACCAAGATGGAGATCGAGAAAATGCTTTTCCCTCTCCCCCGGGAACTCAACACAATGGAGACCATTGATTCCTAAGGAGGGAGCATTGATCCAGGTTGATATCAGTGGCCACCCACCTTTTTCAACTAGCTCAAAATAGTTTTCTGGCAATTTTGGCAATTTACTATGTTTAGCAGGTTTTAACTTTCGGTGCCATTTTGAGGGCCTAAAAGAAGTTTTTTCATGATAGAGGTTATAAATCATAGTTGAATTCATGATTGAGCACCCAAAATGAATCTCCTCGATGATACCTTTCCAACAAGTTATCATATTCTTAAAATGAAGATCGTATGCAAAAGTTACGACCCCGAGAAGGTAATGTACTAAATTACCCAAACAGGGCCCTCATGACTTTCGACGCTTCATCTCCTAGGGTTAGGTTTTTGGATATATAGGGTTTTGGGAATTCTTGTTTATTGTAAAAATGCCTTCAGAGCCTCATTATAATCATTCTCTTTCAAATGCGAGTAGCCATCACATCTCTTCTCAGAGATAAGTTGCCACCATTCTAGCGAGTCTTTCACTCTGTATTTTTACAGTCTTTGTACATTTCTTTCATTAATAGAAATCATGTATTATTGTATATATGTGTTTATGGTTGCATATATGATACATTTATGTTATATTATTGAATATATGTGATATATCTGTGCATTTTTTATTATATCTCCGATCTCATTTCGTGCCGAAAATAATTCAGATCAGTGGTATCAGAGCAGGCTGCTCTTGATCATTTTTTCAATGCATGTCTCTGATGAGGTAGGAGTATAGAAAGTTAGGTATTGATATTGTCTCTCTTGAAGACAATCTCTCTCTCACACCTAAGAAACCCTCAATTTCGGAAGAAAATAAAAATGACGTAGCAGACGATCCTATCAATCTGTTGCTTGAACAAGCTCTCACGCGACATAGGCACGAAATGATGGAGAATTTTTCCCACATCCTTCAATGCCTGTTGATAACAATAGGCGCATCTTCATCAAGAAACCACTTTGGAGGCACCTCTCCATTCAAGGTACAAGTTAATTTTGATATTCATGTATTTGAAGGATAGATAGATGCAAAAGCCCTAGAAAAATGGTTAACTATGCTAGAAGGTTATTTCTCTATTCACAATTTTTTCGACAAAGAAAAGACCACCTTCGAACTCCTTAAATATCTCCCACATGTCAAACATTGGTGGGAAACTTACTGGGAGAAAAGTTCCACAGAGGACTCTGGAATAGACGGGGTTGATCCCACTTCGTATTTTTTTGTGGATGCGGTAAAGGAACAGTATTACCCTGTTAGCAACTATGAGGAGCAGTGCATGAGATGGACCATACTGCAGAAATGGAGGGACCAACCAGTTCTAAAGTTCACCAATACCTTCAATACCTTGCGCACCAAGATGGGTATCAAAGAATCCGAGCAAAATTTGGTTCTGAAATACCTTGGGGCTCAAATCCCCAACAACCAAAGTATGACAAAGACAACCCTAACAAACAGTCTCCCAAAAACTAGTCCAAGACACAAGAAAAGAAGGGTCACAGGAAGACAAAGAAGGACACCGAAAAATGGTGTGATTTCAACAAAAGCCTCTAGCACAACACCGATGAATGTCACTCAAAACAGTCATTGGTGGCTGAGATCAAAGACAAGGAGCTGAACCCTGATTAAGAATCTGATTCTGAAAATACTGGTAAAGGACAAATCATTGATGCAAATCCCACTGCTATTGTCACAACTACAACAATTCAACCAGAAGAACCAACAAATCCCGAAGAGAGGGAGAACCTTTTTCATTCATAGATGTGGGTGAAGGGGACCCCGCTGGTTTTTATTGTTGATAGCGGAAGCCAAAAGAACCTCATCTCAGTAGAGGTCATCAAACAGTTGGGAATTTCGACAACACCACACCCACAACCATACAACATCGGGTGGCTTCGCCAAGGACGAGATCTTCATGTCAGCCAGCAATGTCAATTTTCATATGGCATCCATCCCTTCAAGGATGAGGTATTATGTGATGTTGCCCCACTGGATGTCTATGATGTTCTCTTGGGCCAACCATATATGTGGAGACGCCATGTTGTTTATGATTCTTGACCCCGTAGTGTCATTATTACTTTGGGGGGTCATATCTACAGAAAACCAGAGGTAGTTCCAACTATTGTTCCACCTAAAAAGTGTCGCAAGGAAGTATCTCATACTGCAAAATTCAGCTTCTTCACAATCTGTTAAAAAGGGGAACAGAAGGACACTGCAACCACTACAACCTCGCCCCCTGCACCTTCTATCCAATAGAAGTAGGTAGACAATGTTGCAGAAAAGCACAAATATTCCTTCTGCACACCTTCCTCTCATGTAGCTCAACTTTTTGAATAGCCTCAACTTCATCAGGTTCATGACAAAATTCCACAAACTAAGCAGCACGACATCTCCAGCAATACAAGCAACTCACCAAGATGTTGATCCGGCAAATGATTTTCCCTCTCCCCCAAGAACTCAACACAATGGATACCATTGATTCCTAAGGATGGAGGATTGATCTAGGTGGATATCGGTGGCCACCCACCTTTTCCAACTGGCTCAAAATAGTTTTCTGGCAATTTTGGCAATTTACTATGTTTAGCAGGTTTCAACTTCCGAGGTCATTTTGAGGGCCTATATGAAGTTTTTTCAATATATAGGATCTTAGTGATATATGAAGGCATGATTTAGCCCCCAAAATTAATCTCCTCTATGATACCTTTCCAACGAGCTATCATACGCCTAAAACGGAGATCGTATGCAAAAGTTACGACCCCGGAAAGTTGATGTACTAAATTACCCAAACGGGGCCCACATGACTTTTGGCGCTTCATCTCCTAGGGTTACGTTTTTGGATGTCTAGGGTTTTTGGAATTCCTATTTATTTTAAAAAGGCCTTCAGAGCCTCATTGTAATCATCTTCTTGCGAATACGAGTAGCCATCACATCTCTTCTCATAGATAATTTGCCAACATTCTAGCGAGTCTTTCACTCTGTATTTTTACAGTCTCTATACATTTCTTTCATTAATAGAAATCGTGTATTACTGTATATCTATGTTTATGGTTGCATATATGATACATTTATGCTATATTATTGAATATATGCGATATCTCTATGCATTTCTTTATTATATCTCCGATCTCATTTCATGCCGAAAATAATCTGAATCAGTGGTATCAGAGAAAGATGCTCTTGATCATTTTTTCAGTGCATGTCCCTGACAAGGTCCGAGTATAGAAAGTTGGGTCTTGAGATTGTCTCTCGTGAAGAAAATCACTCTCACACACCCAAGAAACCCTCAATGGTGGAAGAAAAGAAAAACAACAGAGCAGACGATCCTATCAAATAGTTGCTTGAGCAAGCTCTCACGCGACAGAGGGACTAAATGATGGAGAATTTTGCCCACATCCCTCAACGCCTACTGATAACAACAGGTGCATATTCATCAAGAAACCCCTTTGGAGGCACCTCTCCTTTCAAGGTACAAGTTAATTTTGATATTCCTATATTTGAAGGACAGATAGATGCAAAAGCCCTAGAAAAATGGTTAACTCTACTAGAAGGTTATTTCTCTGTTCACAATTTTTTCGACAAAGAAAATATCACCTTCGCACTCATTAAATCTCTCCCTCATGTCAAACATTGGTGGGAAACTTACTGGGAGCAAAGTTCCATGGAGGATTCTGGAATATACGGGGCCGATCCCACTTGGGATTTTTTTGTGGATGCGGTAAAGGAACAGTATTACCCTGTTGGCAACTATGAGGACTAGTACATGAGATGGACCACACTGTGGAAAGTGAGGGGCCAAGCAGTTTTGAAGTTCACCAATACCTTCCATACCTTTCACACCAAGCTGGGTATCAAAGAATCCGAGTGACATTTGGTTCTGAAATACCGTGGGGCTCTACACAGATACATCCATACTGAAATGTATTTTCTGGACATCTCATCACTCGGTGCTACTTATCGATATGTTTTTAAAATCAAGAAAAATTTTAAGCACCAGAAAAAAAAGGATTTCGGATCTGTGAATCCGCAACAACCAAAGTATGACAAAGACATCCATAACAAACAGTCTCCCAAAAACTAGTCTAAGACATGAAAAAAGAGGGGTCATGGGAAGACAAAGAAGGACACCGAAAAATGGTGTGATTTCAACAAAATACCCTAGCATAACACCAATGAATGTCGCTCAAAAAAATCATTGGTGGCCGAGATCAAAGACAAGGAGCTGAACCCTGATTCAGAATCTGATTCTAAAAATACTAGTAAAGGACAGATCATTGATGCAGACCCCACTGCTATTGTCACAAATGCAGCAATTCAACTAGAAAAACCAACAGATCCCGAAGAGGGGGAGCACCTTTTTCATTCACATATGTAGGTGAAGGGGACCCCGCTGCATTTTATTGTTGATAGTGGAATCCAGAAGAACCTCATCTCAGTAGAGGTCGTCAAACATTTGGGATTGTCGAGAACACCACACCCACAACCATACAACATCGGGTGGCTTCGCCAAGGATGCGATCTTCGTGTCATCCATCAATGTCGATTGTCATATGGTATCCATCCCTTCAAGGACAAGGTATTATGCGATGTTGCCCCACTGGATGTCTGTGATGTTATCTTGGGCCAACCATATATGTGGAGACGCCATGTTGTTTATGAGTCTCGACCCCGTAGTGTCATTGTTACTTTGGGGGGTCATCTCTACAGAATACCAGAGGTAGTTCCAACTATTGTTCCACCTAAAAAGTGTAACAATGTAGTATCTCATATTGCAAAATTCAGCTTCTTCACAATCTGTTCAAAAGGGTAACAGGACACTGCAATCACAACAGCCTCGCCCCTTGCACCTTTTAGCCAACAGAAGCAGGTTGACAAGGTTGCAACAAAGCACAAATATTCCTTCTTCACACCTTCCTCTCATGTATCTTGACTTGTTGAACAACCTCAGCTTCAACAGGTTCATGACTGACTTCCACAAACTATGCAGGGCGACATCTCCAACAATACAAGTAGCTCACCAAGATGGAGATCCAACAAATGATTTTCCCTCTCCCCCGGGAAATCAATGCAATGGAGACCATTTCTTCCTAAGGAGGGAGGATTGATCCAGGAGGATATTGGTGGCCACCCACCTTTTCCGACTGGCTCAAAATAGTTTTCTGGCAATTTTGGCAATTTACTATGTTTAGCAGGTTTTAACTTTAGGGGCCATTTGGAGGGCCTAAATGAAGATTTTTCAAGATCGAGGTTCTCAATGATAACTGAAGGCTTGATTGAGCACCCAAAATGAATCTCCTCGCTGATACCTTTCCAACTAGCTATCATATGCCTAAACCGAAGATAGTATGCAAAAGTTACGACCCTGGGAAGTTGATGCACTAACTTACCCAAACAAGGCCCACATGAATTTTGGTGCTTCATCATCTAGGGTTAGGTTTTTGGATGTCTAGGGTTTTTGGCATTTTTGTTTATTGTAAAAAAACCTTTAGAGCCTCATTGTAATCATCTTCTTGCGAATGCGAGTAGCCATCACATCTCTTCTCAGAGAAAAGCTTCCACCATTCTAGCGAGTCTTTCACTCTATACTTTTACAATCTCTGTACATTTATTTCATTAATACAAATCATGTACTAATGTATATATGTGTTTATGGTTGCATCTATGATACATTTCTATTATATTATTGAATATCTGTGATGTATCTGTGCATTTCTTTATTATATCTTCGATCTTATTTTGAGTCGAAAATAATCCGAATCAGTGATATCAGAGCAGGCTTCTCTTGATCGTTTTTTCAGTGCATGTCCCCGACAAGGTTCAAGTATAGAAATTTGGGCCTCGATCTTGTCTCTCTTAAAGAAAATCACTCTCACACACCCAAGAAACACTCAATGGCGGAAGAAAATAAAAATGACAGAGCAGACGATCCTATCAATCTGATGCTTGAGCAAGCTCTCACGCGACAGAGGGACGAAATGATGGAGAATTTTTCCCACATCCTCAACACCTACCCATAAAAGAAGGTGCATATTCATCAACCAGACACTTTGGAGGCACCTCACCTTTCAAGGTACAAGTTAATTTTTATATTCCTGTATTTGAAGGACAAATAGATGCATAAGCCTTAGAAAAATGGTTAACTCTGCTAGAAGGTTATTTCTTTGGTCACAATTTTTCAGACAAAGAAAAGATCACCTTTGTACTCCTTAAAGTTGTCCCTCATGTCAAACATTGGTGGGAAACTTACTGGGAGCAAATTTCCACGGAGGAATCTGGAATATACGGGGTCGATCCCACTTGGGATTTTTTTGTGGATGCGGTAAAGGAACAATATTACCCTGTTGGAAACTATGAGGACCAGTACACAAGTTGTACCACACTGCGGCAAGAGAGGGGCCAAGCAGCTCCAGAGTTCACCAATACCTTCCATACCTTGCACACCAAGCTGGGTATCAAAGACTTCAAGCGACATTTGGTTCTGAAATACCGTGGGGCTCTACAAAGATACATCCAGACTAAAATCGATTTTCTGGACATCTCATCACTCGGTGCTGCTTATCAATATGTTGTTAAAATTGAGAAAAAATTTAAGCGCTAGAACAAATAGGATTTCAGATCTGTAAATATGCAACAACCAAAGTATGACAAAGACATCACTAACAAAAAGTCTCCCAAAAACCAGTCCAAGACATAAGAAAACAAGAGTCACAGGAAGACAAAGAAGGACACCGGAAAATGGTTCAATTTCCACAAAATCCCCTGGCAAAACACCAATGAATGTCGCTCAAAACAATCATTGGTGGCCAAGATCAAAGACAATGAGTCAAACCCTGATTCAGAATACGATTCTAAAAATATTGGTAAAGGACAGACCATTGACGCAGACCCCACTACTATTGTCACAACTGTAGCAATTCAACCAGAAGAATGAATAGATATCGAAGAGGGGGAGTGCCTTTTTCATTCACAGATGTGGGTGAAGGGGGCCCCGCTGCATTTTATTGTTGATAGCGAAAGCCAAAAGAACCTCGTCTCAGTAGAGGTCGTCAAACAGTTGGGATTGTCGACAACACCACACCCACAACCATACAACATCGAGTGGCTTCGCGAAGGACAAGATCTTCATGTCAGCCAACAATGTCGATTGTCATACGACATCTAGCCCTTCAAGGACGAGGTATTATGTGATGTTTCCCCACTAAATGTCTATGATGTTCTCTTGGGCCAACCATATATGTGGAGACACCATGTTGTTTATGAGTCTCAACCCCGTAGTGTCATTGTTACTTTGGGGAGTCATATCTACAGAATACCAGAGGTAGTTCCAACTATTGTTCCACCTAAAAAGTGTTGCAAGGTAGTATCTCATACTACAAAATCCAGCTTCTTCACAATCTGTTCAAAAGGGGAACAAAAGGACATTGCAACCACTACAGCCTCGCACCCTGAACCTTCTATCCAATAGAAGTAGGTCGAAAAGGTTGTAGAAAAGTGCACAGATTCCTTTTGCACACCTTCCTCTCATGTAGCTTGACTTGTTGAATAGCCTTAGCTTCAACAAGTTCATGACAGACTTCCACAAACTAAGCAGCGCGACGTCTCCAACAATACAAGTAGCTCTCCAAGATGCAGATCCAGCAAATATTTTTCCCTCTCCCCCGGGAACTCAATGCAATGGAGACCATTGCTTCCTAATGAGGGAATATTGATATAGGTGGATATCTATGGCCACCCACCTTTTCCGACTGGCTCAAAACTGTTTTCTGGCAATTTTGGCAATTTACTATGTTTGGCAGGCTTTAACTTCCTGGGCCATTTTGAGGGCCTAAATGAAGGTTTTTTGATATTGAGGTTCTCAATGATAATCAAAGGCATAATTGAGCCCCTGAAATTAATCTCCTCGATGATACCTTTCTAACAAGCTATCATACGTGTAAAACGGAGATCATATGCAAAAGTTATGACCCCGGGAAGTTGATGTACTAACTTACCCAAACGGGGCCCACATGACTTTTGGTGCTTCATCTCCTACGGTTAGGTTTTTGGATGTCTAGGGTTTTTGGAATTCCTATTTATTGTAAAAATTCCTTCAGAGCCCCATTGTAATCATCGTCTTGCGAATGTGAGTAGCCGTCACATCTCTTCTCAGATATAATCTGCCACCATTCTAATGAGTCTTTCACTCTGTATTTTTACAGTCTCTGTACATTTATTTCATTAATAAAAATTGTGTATTACTGTATATATGTGTTTATGGTTGCATCTCTAATACATTTTTGTTTATTATTGAATATCTACAATATCTCTGTGCATTTCTTTATTATATCTCTGATCTCATTTCATGTCAAAAATAATCTGGATCAGTGGTATCAGAGTAGGTTGCTCTTGATCATTTTTTCAGTGCATGTCCACGATGAGGTCCGAGTATAGAAATTCGGGTCTCGATCTTGTCTCTCTTGAAGACAATAGCTCTCACACACCCAAGAAACCCTCAATGGTGGAAGAAAAAAAAACAACGGAGCAGACGATCCTATCAATCTGTTGCTTGAGCAAGCTCTCACGCGACAGAGGGATGAAATGATGGAGAATTTTTTCCACATACTTCAATGTCTATCGATAGCAGAAGGTGTATATTCATCAAGAGGCCACTTTGGAGGCACTTCGCCTTTCAAGGTACAAGTTAGTTTTTATATTCCTATATTTGAAAGACAAATAGATGTACAAGCCCTAGAAAAATGGTTAACTCTGCTAGAAGGTTATTTCTCTGTTCACAATTTTTCCGACAAAGAAAATATCACCTTCTCACTCCTTAAATATCTCCCTCATGTCAAACATTGGTTGGAAACTTACTGGGAGAAAAGTGTCGCGAAGGAATCTGGAATATACGGGGTCGATCCCACTTGGGATTTTTTTGTGGATGCAGTAAAGGAACAGTATTACCCCATTGGCAACTATGAGGACCAATACATGAGATGGACCACATTGTGGTAAGAGAGAGGCCAAGAAGTTCCAGAGTTCACCAATAATTTCCATACCTTTCGCACCAAGCTGGGTATCAAAGACTCTGAGCGACATTTTGTTCTGAAATACCGTGGGGCTCTACACAGATACATCCATACTGAAATGGATTTTTTGGACATCTCATCACTCGGTGCTACTTATCGATATGTTGTTAAAATCAAGAATAAATTTAAGCACCAGAACAAACGATATTTCATATCTGTAAATCTGCAACAACCAAAGTATCACAAATACAAACCTAACAAATAGTCTCCCAAAAACTAGTTCAAGACACAGGAAAGGAAGGGTCATGGGAAGACAAAGAAGGACACCAGAAAATGGTGAAATTTCCACAAAATACCCTAGTACAACACCGATGAATGTCGCTCAAAACATTCATTGGTGGTCGAGATCAAAGACAACGAGGTGAACCCCTATTCAGAATTCGATTCTAAAAATACTGGTAAAGGACAGATCATTGATGCAGACCCCACTATTATTGTTGCAACTGCAACAATTCAACCAGAAAAACCAACAGATCCCGAAGAGGGGGAGCGCCTTCTTCATTCATAGATGTGGGTGAAGGGGACCCCACTGCATTTTATTGTTTATAGAAAAAGCCAGAAGAACCTCATCTCAACAGAGGTCCTCAAACAGTTGGGATTGTCAAAAACACCACACCCGCAGCCATACAACATTGGGTGGCTTCGCCAAGGATGAGATCTCCATGTCAGCCAACAATGTCAATTTTCATATGGAATCCAACCCTTCAAGGATGAGGTATTATGTGATGTTTCCCATTGGATGTCTGTGATTTTCTCTTGGGCCAACCATATATGTGGAGACGTCATGTTGTTTATGAGTCTTGACCCCGTAGTGTCATTCTTACTTTGGGGGGTCATCTCTACAGAATACCAGAGGTAGTTCCAACTATTGTTCCACCTAAAAAGTGTCGCAAGGTAGTATCTCATGCTGCAAAATTTAGCTTCTTCACAATCTGTTCAAAAGGGGAACAGAAGGACATTGCAACCACTACAGCCTCACCCCCTGCACCTTCTATCCAACAAAAGCAGGTCGACAAGGTTGCAACAAAGCACAAATATTCCTTCTTCACACCTTCCTCTCATGTATCTCAACTTTTTGAACAGCCTCATCTTCAACAGGTTCATGACAGACTTCCACAAACTAAGCAGTGCGATGTCTCCAGCAATACTAGTAGCTCACCAAGATGTAGATCCAGCAAATGATTTTCCCTCTCCCCTGGGAGCTCAACGCAATGGAGACCATTGCTTCCTAAGGAGGGAGGATTTATCCAGGTGGATATCAGTGGCCACCCACCTTTTCCTACTGGCTCAAAATAGTTTTCTGGCAATTTTGGTAATTTACTATGTTTAGCAGGTTTTAACTTCCGAGGCCATTTTAAGGGCCTAAATGAAGGTTTTTCGAGATCGAGGTTCTAAATCATAATCAAAGGCATGATTGAGCCTCCAAAATGAATCTCCTCGATTATACCTTTCCAACGAGCTATCATACGCCTAAAACGGAGATTGTATGCAAAAGTTAGGACCCCGGGAAGTTGATGTACTAACTTACCCAAATGGGGCCCACATGACTTTTGGCGCTTCATCTCCTAGGGTTAGGTTTTTGGATGTATAGGGTTTTTTTATTCCTTTTTATTGTAAAAAGGCCTTCAGAGTCTCATTGTAAACATCTTCTTGCGGATGCGAGTAGTCGTCACATCTCTTCTCAGAGATAAGTTGCCACCATTCTAGCAAGTCTTTCACTCTGTATTTTTACAGTCTCTGTACATTTCTTTCATTAATAGAAAATGTGTATTACTATATATATGTGTTTATGGTTGCATCTATGATACATTTATGTTATATTATTGAATATCTATGATATCTCTATGAATTTCTTTATTATATCTCCGATGTCATTTCGTGCCGAAAATAATATGGATTATCCCCCCTTTGATGGATATAAAGGAGTAGTAAACATGATTATCCATTCAAATATAAGTGATGAATATTTGTCGACAAGTGCCCATAATTATCATAATCCATAGTCGACTGAGAAGGGTAAGAAAAATTCATAAGATCAGGTCCCTCTCCATATAGAGAATCCTGAAAAAGAGATGACGTTGCACATACCTAAGGGTGTTTATAAAAGGACAACACATAACCATAATTCAAGATCCACTCCCAGTTATTCAATTTTTGAGGATTTGGCTCAGATTCCCTGTGCAATGTCTGCTTTGGAGGTGCTCCAGAGTTTCTCCTCACAACACGCCACATTGTTTTCTTCCATAGGAGATGTCGATTCTTCCAGTCTACTCATAATGAAGTTTGATACTATTGACGCGAGGCCTCACCTTTCATATCATGTATCTTTTCATATTGGTGTAGTTTGAAACAATCTTTTAGTTAAGAGAACCATCATTGATGAAGGTTATTCAATGTGAATAATGTCTTTTTCATGTTGGAAAGTTATTGGTTCTCCTGAGCTTACCCGCTCTCCTACACTCTTGACTACCTTAAATGGAATTTTGTTTCGAGCACATGGTATGATTCCTTATTTTCTAGTTACACTAGGGGGGAAGTATGTTTGTGTGGAGTTTGAAGTAATCGATGTGCCGCTCGACTATAATCTATTATTAGGAAGAAGTTGGACATGTTCCATGACGGTTGTCATCTTGATAGTATTTCAGATTATATGGTTTCCCCATGAGGGAATACTTATGGAAATATATCAAGTGGCGTCCAACCTTTCTGATGTGATAGCTAACCTTGGGACCATTGTCCCTTTGGATTGAAAACTCTTAGGCAACCACTAAGAGAATCGGTTGTGGGATGTATCCTTTCCTTATGGGATATTTTGATTCTCCCACATTGATATTGTATGTTCACGCCACTCTTCAATAGGGTCATTTTGTTTATAATGGTGTATATGCATGACCCCTGGACACTTCCCTCACCATATAGCTCAGCTGAAGGTCGAGTCCATTCTAGGATTGAAAAACCCTTGTCTGTAGCTGAAGTAGCTTATCAAGCCATTAAATAGGCCACAACAGACCCAGATAAAACTCTCGCCATCACCGAGGATTATGATATTTTTTCCTGATCTGAGGATTATGATCTTTATCAAGGAAATGACTAGAGCTGAAGGGCCATGGGGGGATTTGCATAATAGATCATATTTCCTCCCTGAACTCAATAGAATAGAGAATGGAGAGTTCAATTCATCCATTGTTGGAAGTGTTGATCAGGTAGTCAATCCCTTGGTTGGGCATGTTGTCTATGCCAAAGGAAATATGGATAATATATCAGAGATGATCCTGATAAACATCTCTAATAATCATGATGTTGTAAAAAATGTCTTCATTGGAGAAGAATTCTCACAAGACGAGATATTTCAATACACATAACCTTTTAAAGAGTTTTGAGATGTGTTTGCATGGTCTTACAAGGAAATTCCTGGCATTGATCCTCAGATAGTTCAACATGAAATTCGAACCTATGAAAATGCCAATTCGGTTCAACAAAAGTTGAGGCCTATAAACCCTAGAAAAGAAATAACAATTAAATAAAATGTGAAAAATTTGCTTAATGCGTGATTTATATACCATGTTCCTTTAATGGAATGGGTCTCCAACCCAGTTCTGGTTGTTAAAAAGCAGGGTTCAATTCGTGTTTGCATGGATTTTCAGGACTTAAGTCTTGTCCTAAAGATAAATTACTGATGGAATTCATTGATCAGATCTTAGATGAGTGTGTGGGGATATAAATATACTTGTTTATGGATGGTTTTTTTGGGTACAACTAGATTGAAATTCTTCGGGAAGACTAGAACAAGACAACCTTTATATGTCCCTAGGTAACCTTCGCTTACAAGAAGATGCCCTTTGGTCTTAAAAAACTTGGTGCTACATTCCATTAGGCCATGATGTTCACTTTTCATGAATTAAATCATATAGTGGAGGCATACTTAGATGATCTAACAAATCATTCATAGAAGAGATCCCAACATTTCTTACACCTCCATTTGTTTTTGAACGATGTCATTACTATCAGATCTGAATGAATCCAAACAAGTGTATATTTTATGTGACCTCCAATCGTATTCTTATATTCATCATTTCAGCAAAGGATATCATGGTTGACACCTTAAAGGTTGAGGTAATAGTTCAGTTTCCTCCCCTACATATGATTAGACAACTTCGGAGCCTCCAGGGAAAGACAAATTTTCTCTGACGATTTGTGTCGAACTATGCCAACATAACAAAAGGTTTCATGTGCCTTTTGAAGAAAGGGGTCCCATTTTATTGGGACGAATACACACAACATTCGTTTGATTCATTAAAGAAAGATTTGGTTTTGAATCCTTTGTTGAGCCCCCCAACTACAATCAAGATTTTCTGTTGTATTTGGTAGCAGACGAATCATCGATTGACATGGTTCTTGTTCAAGAAGATGATGAGCTCCAAGAGCACATCATCTATTATTTAATTCGTACATTGGTAAGTCCTGAACTGAAGTAATTGCACGTTGAAAAGTTGGCACTGGAAATATTCCATGCTATTTAATGAATTCGACACTATATTCTGCTACGTAATACTGTCATTATCACCATCGTTAATTCTTTCCAATATGTTTTGACTAGGAAAATTATTGGCGGGAAGTACAAAAAATGGATTGTTGTGCTTCAAGAGATCGATTTGGACTTTGCATCCACAAATTATAAGAAGTATTTGGTATTTGTCTCTAATGTCCCCCACCTCTTAGAGAGGTGATGTGGAGACTCAGTGGCCTGGGCACCCCCACTAGGTCATAGTCTTACACTGAAGGGGGAAGTCAAGGAGGCTAAAGTTATATTTTTAAGTTGACTTAAGAAAGGAAAAGGGATTAAGGGTAAAAGATAACTCAACAAAAGAATAGAAGATTAACCCTGGGAGTTAACCTAACTCAACAGAGAATTAGAAGGGAAAAGTATAAGTAAGAGGTTGGGGCACACCTATTAGGCATTCTGGTTTTGGATTAGAATTTGTTATTGCTCTTGAGCATTCAGTTTGGGGGTTTTGTTGTACAAACCCTTGTGAGCAACTCAGTGGTGAAATATCCACTCACCTTGTTCCGCATCTTGGTCTCGGGGATGAAAGACTCCTCCACACCATTCTAGTCTCATCCCATCTCCATCTAGTGCTTCAAAAGGTATCAGGCCATACTGTTCTTGTGTTTCCAGCAAGGGCACACCATCATCTAGAAGGAGGTTCGATCCAGCTTATCCGGAGGGCCTGGGGCCATTCCGACAATTGGGTTTTGTTTGTAGGGGTAGGACCATCAGTTTGAGGGATTTTCTAGAGGGTTATCATCATTCTACATTTGTCTGCAAATTGGGATGTCTTGGAGCCATAGGGGATGTCATGTGATTCAGTAAAACTCAGATCTAGGGAGATCTGCTTGAGATCTGAGTCCGAAACTTCTCCCACAGGATTCTCATAGCTCAATCTATATTCTTGGAGAGTTTCAGAGCATTTGGAGGCCTCCTTCATCAGGGCCAAACCAGCTAGGGTTTCAGTCATCCAGTGGGGCGCACCATTCAATGGAGGAATTCATATCTATAGGATTTGAGAGTGGATTTGGGAATTTGGACATCTGGGTTGTCCTTATAGTTTCCCGATCTATCATTTGGCATATTTCTTGGGATGATTGGACACTTTTGGTAGCAAGGCCAAATTATTGAGGGTTTTAGCATTCTAGCAGGGTGTGGCACTTTCCAGCTTAGAGGTTGAGCATTAGTACGGCTTAGATCTACTTGATTCAGTCTTCATTGTATATCCAGCCTTTGGAGGCTTATTTTTATTGTTGGGAGCATTTTGTAGCAGCTCATATCTATTGCTTGTACGACCATCTGAGGTTTATGCCAGATCGGCCATCTATTGTATTGATCTTACATTGCTCATAATAAAAAGGTCAAATCTTTGCTTGTGCTTCTACATCTTGAATATATTGTGATCTTCATGTGTTGATGAATCTTGTATGAACTTAATAACTCAATAAATACCTGCACATCAATAGATCAGTAGTAGTTAGTGATTCCAAGAAAGAATTTGGCTTGGGATCATTACATTGTCGAGTACATTTTGGAGTTCCCATTTGAGAATGAGGAAAGAGAAATGACAGACTCATTTCTGGATGAGCATATTTTCCTCATCTCTTCATTTAACACGTGGTATGGAGATATTCTTATATATTTCCAGACTCTAAATTTTTCTCCAAAATATTCACGAGACGAGAAATGACGAGTTCGTAACATGGATAAAAACTACCTCATCATCATTGAAATGTTGTATCAGTGTGGGGTGGACTTGATTCTTCTTCGTTGTTTGAATTTTTTAGAAGCAGAGGATGTATTGAACAAATTCCATAGTGGAGCATGTGGTGGTTACCTATCTGGGTTGGAAACAACCCAAAATATTTTGTACGTCGGGTACATTTGGGACACGATATTCAAATATTGTATCAAGGTGGTCAACGAGTGTCACCCATGTCAATTTTTTACTAAGAAAATGCACATGCATCCTGCTCTCATATTTCCCATTATTACTATTGGCCCCTTCACCAAGTGGGGGTTATATTTCATGACATGCCACCCAACTTTGACTAGGGGGAATCATTATATTATTATGGATGTTGACTACTTTATTAAGTGGTTCGAGGCCATGCCAACATTTGCTAATGATGGGGAAACTGTATAACTCTTCATCTTTAATCAGGTCGTAATTAGGTTCGGGGTTCCGAGAGAGATTATCACTGACCATGGAAATCACTTTCATAACCATATGATGTCAGAGATAGCATCAAAACAAGGATTTAGGTAGGAGCATTTGTCTCCCTACTATCCCGAGGTCAACTCTCAAGTTGAAGTAGTGAAAAAATCATTGAAAATGATACTAAGAAGAATGGTTAACTCAACTCAAACAAACTAGAAATTGATGTTATACCTAGCCTTATGGGCTTACCGAACCTCAGTAAAAAATGCTACTAGTTTCTTTCCTTTCCAACTTTTCCATGGAGTGGAAGCAATTTTGTTCATTGAATGTGTGGTTCCTTCACTTAAAATTGCGGTTGAGATTCTTCCTAACACGACTTAACTTGAGAAGTGCCTAGTTTATATTGAACATATTTACAAGCAACGTCCAGATGCAGCCTTAGCAAACAAAGCACCAATAAGCATGTCAAGTCTCAATATGATAAATTTGTTTTTCCTAGGGTTTTCTTCAAGGGAGACCTTGTGTTGTTCTATGACCAGGACAAGGATTCCCTGGGGACATGCAAGTTTAACTCTATGTGGTATGACCCTTATGTCGTGCGGCAGGTTTTATAAAAAGGATCTTACGAGCTTGCGAATTATGAAGGTAATGTGTTGTTGGAGCCCAGAAATGGGATCTATCTCAAGAAGTACTATGCTTGAGTCTGAGGGCTTGCGCATTATCACGTTTGTAACTATTGTTCATTTTGTGCATAGATGTTTTTAGAATTTACTTTGTCCTTTTGTTGCATTAGTCATTGGTGCACATATGCTATGTGGAAGATGCTCGAGGATTCATTGATCTACTAAGGATTTGTGGATGGTGCTAGTCACCATACTTAACATTTAGCGTCCGCTACTTGGGTGATCTATTCACATTCTAGTCAGCTAGTGTCCGTTGGAGGTGTGGGTCTCAAGGCGAGTACTAAAAAATTTGTCGAGTATAGCACAATTATTGAGATTTTGCGAGATGCATTGTCATGTGGCATTAATTGCCTTCAAGTCTTCATGGATTCACAATTGGTGGTTTCACAGTTAAATGGCCTATATCGAGTTCGTGAGCCAATGTTTTTACATTTTTTCCTTAGGGTACTTCTTCTAGAGCGTTCATTTGATTTTATTATTTATGAACATGTTCCTAGGAGAGATAATGAATTAATTAACACCTACGTTAATTACATTTTAGATTGTCATTTAAATCACTAGTAATGTAAGCACACACATTCACATGTAAATATTTCACATTTGCAAATAAAGTACAAAATGTATTTAATGCACAAAAAATAATATATATATATATATATATATATATATATCAAAATGAGGTCAATAAGTACAAAATGTGGGGCACCTAGCCCCTGAATGTCATATAATGTTGTATCAGTACAACAATTTTGCTATGAGAACATAGTCTATCTAGGCTTGAGGCCAATCGACTCTATCATAACAAACGACAATGTTTTGTAAATGTCAGAACAATTGTAACGATGGCCTGAGTACCCCCATGACATGACGTTGCATGCCTACGGGGAAGTCATCAATGTTATCCATGGGTACAATGCGAGTGAGGCCTTCAAAGTTCCTGCCCACACTATGCAAGGTCCTGGATGCATCATCGTTGGGTCCTGCCTCCTCTCTACCTCGTCGGTTATGTCGTGGGACATTTTATGGCCTTATGGGTGCTCTATCTGCATAAAGGTAAATTACTTGTCAGTATTTTAGATCTCACAAAATATAAAACTTGTTACGTTTCTATGTATATATATATATATATTCAAAAAATAAAAATTAAATCATATAAAATGACAAGTTACCTATGTCCTATGGCTCATCCTCGAGAGGGATGATGAAGTTGGGATTGTTTGTGAAGTCAATACCTGCATAAGGATAATCCTCGATAAAGGGATTCTATTGCTCCCACTAGTTAAAGAAATCATCATCATATGGATTGTATGTTTGTCCACCTCCTAGGTGAGCTATGAGCTCGGTCCATCGCACCATGTCTGGAAATAGTCATAAGTGTCCTCATATGTTTTTTCATGGTCTCATCATAGGAACTCGCTCAAAGAAGAAAGTGCATAGGACACTCCCGAAGAAAACATTATTGGCCTTCCTAAGCTTGCAATCAGTAAGTTGTGATTTCATACAGTTGAGCATCATGGTGAACTAGTCATACATCATAGGTCGTAAGCATTCAACACCATGTTGCATTTGTGTCTGTTATGATAAGTTCAAGGAGTTGTATCCCATGATCTGAACCATGATATAGAGGATGAATTGGAGACTCAAATTGATTATTTGTTTGATAAGAACTTGTGATCCACCTTTCTCGATGTCGTCATCACAATACTCGTTTATGTAGTCATTGATACTCCACCCTCCTCCACGAGTTTGGAATTTTGATAGTTCCCCTCTCCTAGACAAACCAGTAATGAAGTAAATTTCTTCCATAGTGATGGTCAATGGTTTCCCAACGAGCATGAATGCCTTAGCATCAGGGTGCCAATAGTCAATTAAGATATTTAACAATCTCCTTTGGGCCCTCATGCCTCCAATTTGAAAAAAAATGTACATTACACATGCACATAGAGATTTTTTATCTTCTTCATCATCATATACTGCCCATTCCACCTCTTCATGTTAACGTTCTCTCCAATGAATGAACATCCTACCCATTTTCCCGGACAATTTTTTGAGTTAGCTTTTTTTTTCCCAAAAGATCCCTGGGCATCCACGACCTCCAGTTGGAACAATTGTGGATATACAGGACTGGTGTTTCCACCAGATGTGGATATTCATGGGTTTCCTTAAGGAAACCCAGATATAGGAAGAGACAAGTTAAATAAGTGAATTTTAAGCCTAAATTTTCCATGAAATTGAAGAAATAAGTAAATGAAATGAAAGGTAGGGTGAAAATACTTACTTGTTTCAGGTGGCAAGAGGTCTAGTTGCTCCAATATCTACAATCCTTCATTTAACACTTCAAGGGTTTTGGTCACTTTGGTGGTTTTTTGGGGAAGAATGGTAAAAATGGAATGGTAAATGGCTAAATAAACCATTTTTTATTAAATTTTGAAAACCCACTTCCTATAGTTTCAATATTTTTTCCAAAATTTTCAACCAATGGTCAATATTTTGTAGTGCTATGGTCTCTTTCTATAGGTCTTAGTCTAATGTAGATACTCTTCATATTTTTTTCATCGATTGGATGAACTTTTAAAAAGTCCCTGGGAAGGTAATGTTCTCATAACTGGCATTTAGGGTAGGCGCATTCACTTGAATTTTTGCATTATCAGTTGCATTGCCTCTTAAACCTAGGATCGACCCCATTAACAAGCAATGACACCTTTCTCTTTTCTCAAAAGTGTTTTTTTTGTTTATGGTAGAGCCTACCTTCCATGAGCACTCTAGTCTGGAATCCCCATCTATTTTGGTGCTCATGATGCAAGTTTGTTTTTAGGCTCAGGAGTCTTGTTTATCCTTGCCATGATTTTGCGTTTGAACTTCATGCTTCTTACTCACTCTTATTCTGACCGTTTCCCACAGGACTCCCTCCCTTATATATTTCCCACAACAACATTATGGAGTCCATAGTTAAGCTCTTTTCAGACTCCTTAAAATTAAAAATATTATCGAGTGACCTTGGTCCTTTAACACTAGTTAAATGGTCATGAAGGAATGTCTATTAAACACAAGTTTACCCCTTTTCGGACTGAATAGGCTAATTATGAAAAAGGTATACTCTAGTCTGCATACTAGAAGAGTTCTCTGCGGTTTTGTGTTATATTGTTTCAGGCTCAGGAGACTAAATTTATGAAAAAGGAGGAGGGAGTCCATAGTTAAGTTCTTTTCGGAATCCTTAAATATGAAAATATGGATGATTGATGTTGTCTTTATCACACTCATAAAATGGATTTGAAAAGACGTCTTTTCGGAATAAGTTTAACCCTTTTCCGGACTGACCTGACTATGTACGAAAAATGAATACTCTGGTCCAATATTGGCCATAAGAGTTGTCCTTGGTATTATTTTATTATTTTTCGGGCCTTGGAGACTAAACTTATGAAAAATAATATCATGGTAGGTTTACCTCCTAAAGTTGAGTTGTAACTACATTTCATTTTGACTACTCATACTTTTAGGCCTAATGTCAACTTCAACATGTTGTCATTGAACTAATTGCTTATACATTCCTATTAGCCCCAACCTTGTATTTTATTCCTTTGCAACTCGACACCTTATCCATGGAGGTGACATCACCCGAGTGTCCTTATCCGGCACATGCTTCCTTGCATTGAGAATAGGTATGTTCCCTACGCTACGGAACTAGTTTGCCGCCAGTGACACTAGTTTCCTTCACTATAAAATAACATTATTTTATTCCTTTTTAGGATTTTATAATAAGAAAAAGAAAAAAAAATCAAAAAATCAAAACGAGGAGGGAAAACATCTATCTATTTTATTGGCAATAGTTTCCCCCCCCCTTGAACAAAGCAATTTTGAGTCGTAATCTAAACATTTTGGGTTAAGTATGGATTTATGAGACTTTTTCTCACTTTTGAGTTTTATCTCCCCTGGTTGGTTATTATTCCAACCATATGGAGCGTTTGTTGATGCCTCGTGTGTCAAAAATGTATCCCAGTTTACAGTTATGATGCTTGGGTCACATAACGTGTTGTGATTATTTTCAAGGGAAACTTTCAACCTACATCATCCATTCTGCAATTAGTCTCTCACCTTGCAATTTGGCCTTCCCAAGTTAGTCTCATCATCACGAGTATCAATCTCTTCATCTGATTTATTCTAAATATTTGGCCTTATGCCACCCCTCATGTTCGTTGATGGAGGATGCCTTGATTCCTTCCTTCTAGTGGATCTCTTCCCATCAAATCCGATACATCTTCCTATGGGAGAGGGATCTAAATTTATGTTTGGTACCTTGGGGATTGCAGTAATTAGTGATAGGTTCCCTCGCTATTAACAGTGGGAATACATCAATGTTCGTTGATCGATATATTATACCAAGTGTTCGATGCCAACTCATTTATTCACACTTGCTATATCATACCATGGTACCTTAACTCCCATTATCATCATCGGTGGGTGGTATCTCATTTGTTAATGGTATACATCAATGACATGTAATCAAATGATGTATCACTTTGTTCAAATTCAACACATCTATTCATATAGTGTAGACTTGTACCATGAAAGATCATTGTGAAGACTTAGGGTGAAGCACGAGCACCACGTATTTTATGCTCCTTCCTGACTCATATGGTGCCACCTTACAAACATTGGTATTTGCAAAGGATCATCTTGTCCATTCTCTTGGTTACAGATATCCTATGTTCTTGATCTTGAGACATAGCTCCATTGTGTATCTATTCATGGATATGATCTACTTTGACAGGGATCCACTATGTATTCTTCATGGCCATGATTGCTACTTCATATTTATCACATGGATCCACTGTGTATTGTTCGTGGCCATGGACATTAGTCATACTTTGATATGTACCATGGATCTGCATTGTACTTTCCTTAGCAGCCATGCTTATATCACTCCTAAGCATGGGTATGCCTGACTTGGGAAGCAAAACTCTTGTTTGATATTTGTTGATGGTTATTGTTCTTGAATTAGTTGTTCGGGAACCTTCAGGGGTACTTCAATGCATCATTGCCTCTCAGAGTTTATAATGTATTTCAGCCATCATTTTTCCCTTCTAACCTCACACAATAGGGGAATTTATTGTAACACAAAATGCCACACCTATGCATTTGTGTCATGGCCTAACCCTTTCTCAAAGCTTGATAGGAATTTTCCCAAATTGCCTCTCCAAAACCATTTAAAAAACACGACTTATGAGAATATCCATGAGTTTCCCTATTCCAACATGCGAACATCCATGACTTTCCACTTGCAACCCGTAGATACCTAAAAAATCATAAAAAATAAAATAATTTTGTGTTTTCGAGTGGGTGTTAGGGTTGGGCTAGGTCCCCAATGTCCCCATACCCGTACATAACGAAATCCAACTCCCTAACCTCTTGGGGAAGAGATAAAAGAACCATTGAGGGATAAGGAGATGTCAAGTCCCTTGGTGCAAGGTTATGTTGCCAGTATCTATCAAGCCTCCCTTTCCTATAATCCTCTAAGCAACACCCCCTTTTATCTAGAAATGCCTTTTCCAACACCTCGTTCCTATCTATATGGATATAAGGTGTATCCTTTCCCTATTTGGGCTATTCAAGGAAGAGTATAGTGGTTGAATTGATGCTTGAGGGATTTTTCGAGGAACCTAGACAATTGGCTTTGAGGCGCTGCTAAAGGTGATACAAGGTTGTAACCTACCTTTTTGATTTGGTGTTAATGGAAGAGTTTGTTTTCCCTCCTATAATGCGTTCATTGTATGTTTTTTCTTATTAATTTTAATTTGAATATGATATATGACATGTATACTCTTTGATCATGTAACTACCTTCATAGTAGCCCTTGTATTGTGTCCATTTTGCAGGTTGGTTCCAACAAAGGATCAGAAGCTAGTCGAAAGAAAGGAGTTGTATCGACTTCAAATGAGAGACTTAAGGTGTACTCTTTCTCCTTTTTACCTTCCCTAACTTCTCTGTGTAAAGTAGTTATTCTCTCAATTTTGTATGATTGTCCTAGAGGGAAGATCTCTATATTCTCTATACATTCTTGGGATGCTGTGATTTTGACCCAAATCATAGGGGAAATATTTTGTCAACACTAGGGTTCTAGAGCTCTAGTGCAAATCCAAAAACATTTACCTACAATGGTGTTATAACATATTTATCCACCTCATTCAACTAAGATGCACCTTATTATCCCTGATGCATTCTTTGCTTGAGTTTGGTTGACTAAATCCACTCTTAACACTACAAAATATCCCTCCTTTGCATATACTTGCAAGTTTCCTTCACTAAGGGAGAAAGTACTCACACCTTTCCTTAAGGAAAGGAGTGAGTGCTTTAGCGAGTGAGTAAAAAAATATTAAATGATGACAATTACACACTCATGAGTGGAGTTTATAGGAAAACTAGTTTCATAACTTCCTAATTCCCATGAGTAATGATCTTAACCATCTTGAAATGGTATAAATAAAGCCTTAAAAGAGGAAAATTTAGACACACAAGCCCCGTGATACTAGAGTGATCATCAAATCATGATCAGTGAGAACAATTTTCCCATGGATTTTATGACCAATGTCTCCCTTAGTATTTCCAATCTCATCCTTTTCCATCTCCCACTTTTGGAGATACATATATAAGACATCCTTGTATTTCTCTTCTTTGAGCATAGAAAAACATTGAAGGTCAAGTAGTCTTGAATGGGCCAAGGAAGGAGGAATCCGAACAACGACTACAATTAGTGTCAATAGCATAAGTCAAGTACATTTCATTATACTGCAACTTTCTTTATAAAAATGGAGAACTCTCTCTCCCCCTCTCCCCATAGATACTATCTATTTCTGTTTTCATGTTTAATGTTCAGTTTCTAGTGTTGGTACTAATTCTCCTGACTGTAGTTAGTTAGTTAGTTAGTTATTACATAATTCAATTATATTTTCCATATTGGTTTGAGGAAGGTCTTGTTCCATGTTTTTCAAGTTGTGAAGCCCGTGGAAGGAGAAAGAGGATTGGAGCGAGGAAAGTTCACTTATCTCAGATCCAACTGCATGGTTACCAAGTAAGTCCTCTTACTAACTTGGTAGTTATTTCTGAATTATTGTAGGATAAGCTAGGAGAAATAAAGGTTTTTATCTTCAATTTTCAATATTTTGAGATTTTACCCTAGTCATAGGATAAAGTTTTCTTATCCGTAATAGAACGGGTGAATCCACTAGGGAATAACTTGTAGATTTGTTATATGTAGGGTGTGCCATGTTACTTCTATAATTTATGGTTGATTTCTCTAGTTTGTTGCCTATTTGATTTCTTATTTACATTCATGTCAAGCCAAAATTTAGGAGTTTTTTTTAGCATTTCTAAATGCTTTTTCCCCTTGATTGAAGTCACTTGTTTGTTTCCCTTGGAAACAATGTGAGTACTCACTTGTTACATTTGATTAGGGTGCAATTACTAGCCCCTTTACCTCACAAAAGGAGAAAGTGCCTCCTAGGAAGTGATTTTTCTAGCCTTCAAGCCTTTTTTTTCCTAATTTTTCCTCAATTTGTTTTCTAGTTTGCTTACTTGATTGTCTATTTGTAGCTAGTAACAATTTGTTGCATTGTTTCTTAGTTGCATTTAACATTCATCAAAGAAAAGAAAATACATTGTAGGTTTCTTTGCTTATTTTCTTGGTTTTGTATGTGTGTTTGAGGTTAGGTGGTCTAATTGCAATTTTAATTTTTTCTTGATTGGTTGAGTAGGGTTTGATAGCTTTTAATTATTGCAAGAAAAGGAAAAGTTTACATTGGTAGTTTTCATATTGCATTGGATTTTATTTTTAGAATTGTTCATGATACAATTGATTTCATTGAAGAATTAGTGCAAGTTGAGTGCCAATGTTCTTATTATTTTTCTGCTTTGAGTCTTTGAAATATCATTAGTTGCATGTCCATAACCCCTGAGTAATTAACAAAGAATTAACATGTAATGCCCTATATTTAATAACAAATACTAAATACTAGAGGAAGAAAACCATAAATTGATTTAAAATAATAATAGGTGATAACATCCCCGTATGGGGTGACAAGTGGCATGTTAGAGCCATGCGGAAGCGAGCCGAGACGCTGCTTTAATGCATCTACCGGCTCGCATGACCTTCGCCATTAACCCGCATGTTTTTGCACAGGAGAACCATCACGACGAGGGTGCTCGCGCAAGCGACGAGGCCTCTCGCGCAAGCGAAGAGTACCCCTCGCTAGAGCACTATGTAGCAGAGAGTAATGGATCGGTTTAATGCCCAGGATATGGCGATGTTAGCGATATTTCCTGCTAGGGGGGTTAGAAATCAAATGAATGGGTTAAAACCCACTTATCCAAAGTCTCGGGCAACATGCGCTCGTGGTAAGCAGTGAGCAGGATCGGACGATCTGGATCGGCGCGCCCAGATCAACGGCGCACAGTGAATTCCGGACCCCCCTTGCCTTTCGACCTTTAAGCTGAGGGGGGGGGTCCGGAATTGGGGGCGCATCTCTCCAACGGCCCAGATGAGCGCGCCCGGATCAACGGCGGAAAAGGTCATTCCGGACCCCCCCCACCTTTCTCCCTTTAAGCTGAGGGGGGGGGTCCGAAATTGTTGATGCAACTCCCAACGGCCCTGATCGCAGCGTCCGGATCAACGGCGCTCGTGTAGCCACGGTCTTTCCAGCTGACCTTTGTTTAACCATGGTGGACCCTCCTCCCGTCACTTCACTCACTCTCTACCCGCTGTCCTCCGTTGCCATATGTCACCTTATTCATTCTTCCTCTCTGGCCCGCGTGGCCTCCCCTT
>JZKD02S2301665.1:183133-197177 GCA_000966675.3 Picea glauca | reverse complement strand
TCTTCTTCTTATGAATTCTTGCAAAACCTCACTCATATGTTGTGGCACTCTTCTTGATATCATTGCAACACTATTACAAGAAAATGCATCCATTTTTCTATCACTACTACCTTCAAACATCAAGCACTTCCAGCCATGTGTACAAGCTACTAAACAAAGGTGTTCCAAATCTTATTAATGGTATCACTCATTGTAACAATGGAATGGCAGATAATGATGAAGGATTTGTGCATTGGTTAATCTATTTGTTTTCCTGGGTTCTAGACGTGGCCTTCAAGAGTTTAAATGTTGAGCGCCATTCCTGGGATATTCATCTCTTTAACATAATGATTGATACTGAACAGAACTTACCAGTACCATGTACCAGCTCGCACCCATTAAAGATATCAACGAAGCTGCTAAATTTACCCAGCTCTTAGAAGGTTTGGAAGGTTTGATAGGGAAATTGATATTGAAGTTTCCAATGAAGTGGGACGATTGGAAATCCTTTGTATCCATACAAAAAAATATGAGTATTCTAAAGATGTTGAATGAATTGCTGAAATCCTCAATTCTATGTTTACTACCCATGGGCACTTCCAGACTACGTTGAGCTCCAGTAACCCTATCTTCCCTACGTGAAACTATTGCCGAGGTGCCCAATGTTTCTTGGGAGGACTTTGTCGAGGTGCCCAATGCTTCTTGGGAGGACATTGGCGTTTTGGAAAACGTCAACAGAGTTATTATTTCCACGCGTGTTTTGTATTTCCTTCATGTCATGAGGTTAGGGCATCGGTTGCAAACTTAATGGAATCGCCTATCTTAAGGGGCAAATAAGCATACGGTTGCACATATAATCGTGCTTATCAAGAGACACGGGAAAAGGAAATCCTAAAATCGATTGGGTATGTAAAAACATGTCTCATTCTCCGGGATACTCTTAAAACCCGTTTTGTAACTCCTTGTTTATCTAGAGCGCAAAGCCATGCATGGTAACGGATCTGAAACGTTATGTAAAGGGATTTTATGCTTGAGAAATGAGGAGGATGGAGAAAGCATAGATTAGAGAGAGGAATAGAATGGAGGTCGAATGCCCATGCACTTGTAGTTGTTCTTTTCAATAAAGTAATTCAGAGTTTCAGTGATACGATTCCTGTTATTTCCATTTTGCTTTTGCTGTAGGTTATTCATTTTCAGTATGCGTTGATTGAAAGAACGGCCTGTTGACAGAGAAGGCAGGGCCCCCTTCTATGGAAACAGAGCTGTGTATATATGGCATTTACAGTAGACTCCAGATTCGATTCTAATCTACATTGCAGTTTTCTCTTTGATTTCATAAAATAGAAATAGTATTCTATTTGATTGCAACAGAGGGTTTAGCATTATCTTTTCAACCATTGATTTCATTTCTTCACTTTTCACATTTAGACTGCTTAACATTCAGGAACTAGTTTGGATATCTCATGAGATAGAGAAGTCTCTTTTGATTACAGTAGAGGGTTTATCTTTTACATGGATATACAGAACAGTACCGGTTAGTACAGAGTAGTACATAGTAGTGCAGAGCAGAGTAGAGTACAGTAGCTTCTTCCAGCGAGTTTCTTTTAAGCAGTTCAGAGATTGGTTTGGCATCCTTTAAACCCCCTCTTCAGCCCTGCATTTCCTGTGTTGGTTCCTCTAAGTCTACCTTCCTGGGTTGACAATTAAATGTTGATTTACATGGTATATCTGCAGCTCGACAACAAGTACATCCAAAGAGATATGGGAGTTCCTAGACATATGCTCAATAGGAGCTGCTTACCAATATGTTTTCAAGATCGAGAAGAAGTTCAAGAAAAATAATAAGCGAGATTTCAATTCTACAAACCCATAAAAAAAAAATCTCGGTAAGGATGGCCCTAACTCCTAGGAAAAAGGAAAAATCAAGTATGGCCAATCCGAGGACAACTAGTTCAAGCCACCAACAAAGAAAGGTAAAGGGAAGTCAAAGAAGGACACTAGAAAGTGGTGTGATTTCCAAAAAATCCCTTGGCACAAGACTGGTGAATGTCTCTCCAAACAGTAATTGTTGGCTAAGACAAAAGCCTCAAGGTCAGATGTTGACTTAGACTCTGATTCGGAACCAGAAAAGGGAAAACAGATCATTGACATAGAACCTAGTGTCCCCATTTCTACCACAAAAGTCTGGCTAGAGGAACCAAAGGAGCCTGAAGAAGGGGAGGGCCTCTTCCACTCACAAATGTGGGTGAAGGGGACCCCAATCCATTTCATTGTTGATAGTGGTATCCAAAAGAACCTAATATCAATAGAGGTCGTCAAGAGGTTTAACCTGACAACGAAAATTCATCTTCATCCATACACCATTGGTTGGCTCAACTAGGGATGGTACATATGTGTCATCCAACAATGTCGCCTACACTACGACATCAAACCCTTCAAAGATGAGGTATTTTTTGATGTTTTGTTAGGAAAACCATATAAGTGGAAGCATATTGTTGTTTATGAATCTAGGCTCCATAGTGTCATTATTACTTTGGGAGATCAACTCTACAAGGTACCAGAGGCAATCACAACTACTGCAATATCTTTGATCTCTATGAAGCAATGAAAAAAGGTGGTCTCTCAGACCGAGAGATTTGTCCTCTTTATGCTTTAGTTGGACGGTGAAAGAAAGGTCACTGCAATGGCCAAAACCTCTGGACGGGGTCTCTCTACACAACAACAATAGGTGGATAATATAATAGAAGAGCACAAAGACATATTTTCCTCACTTAATAGGGTTCTTGTGCACTATTAGGTAAAGCACTCAATTGATTTGACACCTAGTGCTCCTCTACCTAATGGCCCTGTGTACATGAGTTCTATTATGGAGATTGAAAAAATAAAATGCTAGATCCAAGAGACAATTTTGAAGGGCCGCATCAAACCAAGATCCTCACCTTGAAGGAGCCCAATTATTCTGGTACAAAAGAAGGGTGAGACATGGTGAATTTTTAATGATTACAAATCCCTTAACAAGATCAAAATAAAAAATTGGCACCCAATCCCCTAGATTGATGATATTCTTGATTAGCTAAAGAGAGACAAGTTTTTTAGTAAGATTGATCTAAGTTCAGGCTACCACTAGGTGTTGATTGAGAAAAATGATGTATGGAAAGAAACCTTCAAGTCTAAAGAAGGTCTCTTCAAGTGGATAGTCATGCCTTTTGGCTTGACTAATTCCCTGACCACATTTATGATGATGATGGATGACATATTGTGGACATTCACAAACTCTTTTGTGGTCATATATCTAAATGACATCCTTATCTTCAACAAAACTTGGGAGGAACATTTAAAGAATATTCAACAGGTCTTGGGCAACCTGTGATAACACAAGTTATATGTCAATTTGGAGAAGTGTTCCTTCGACATGCAAAGAATCCAATATTTGGGATAGATCATGGATGAGAAAGGTGTGTATGTGGATCTATTCAAGATCCAAGTCATCTGAGATTGGTCGGCACCAAAGACAATGACCGAGCTCTGTAGCTTCTTGGACCTCATAGACTTCTACCGTAGGTTTGTGTTGGGGTTCTCTCATATCAATTGGGCCCTAAGCTAGGTGAAAAAGGGTGGAGTGAAGGACAAGTTTGTGTGGAATGCGTCCCAACAAAAATCATTCAATGAATCAGAATTCCACATCTTCTCAACACCGGTCCTTATTTTGTGAGACCTGCAATAGCCATTTGATAATGAGAAAGATGCTTCAGATAATGTTATCGGTGCAGTCCTCACTCAACATGGGAATTTGGTAGCCTATCACAATGAAACTAATCCGGGATATATTCATAGATGACATTACATGAATTGCATTAAGGGCATAAATAAAAGCTTATGTGTAACATAATTAAACAAGACATAATCATGGAGAAAAGATGAGAAGACGAAAAAGAACACAAGACATGATAACGAAGTTTGTTCGAAGAATGGACTACATATGTGGGCCTACTTCAAAGTGGAGAGGCTTTTATATTATCTCAAGAATAAATTGGCATAAATTACATGTCTATACCTCAAACTGGAAATGGCCTGAAAATCCCGTGCCCGGATGCAAAATATGAATGCACCAGTGGGTTCGTGGAGAGAAGTCATGTACAAACGATTTCCAAATTATGAAATGCTGACACTGCTCATCCCAAGCCCCTCCTTGGCTCTTCTCCTCATGAATCATGCCATCATTCTACAATAAATACTCCAAAACATGCATAAAAATACATGCTCATATGACACTTTGGCACATACCCCGAGCTCTAGCAAAAGGTTAGGTTTAAATTGATTTTCGTGAACGGATTTCCCAACCCATCTGTTCGGTTTGCTGACAAATTTGGTTATATTAAGTATTTGGTTGGGGGAGGTCTAGGGTTCAAACCCCGTGGACCCCCCATTTTAAATTTTTGTTGTAACAATACATTTAAATATAGTTTTTTGCAAACTATATACAACATAACCATCGAACCTTCCCCTCCAATTAAACCTTTTGGCACCCATTTCGTTGATGTGATGGGTGAACAGATTTCCAATAAAATTTGATGGGTGGTGTATCCCATAGTTTGGGTCTCCACTGAGATATTAGGTGTAGTTGTCAAATTATGTTTGTCGTTGGTCGGGTATGCCCGATGACCATTTTTATTTTTATTTTTGAATTTCACTGCCCAACCCTCATTGGGTGTTTCGGGGGTGCCACGTGGTGCCCTATCATTGGAATTATATGTCCACTCATCCCTTCCATGCATTGCGCTATCAGGAGGCCATGTGGAGGCCTCTTGGGTGGTGCCACATGGCGTCACCTGGGGATTCCACGTGGCACTCGCCAATTGGTCCAAGTGGCCACCAAAAATGTTGAATCAACATGCCACATGGAAGCCTCTCATGCTGCCATGTCACCATGATGACATCAACATTATGTCATGTTGATTTCATCTCTACACAGTCAGCTACTGACTTCGGTTGTACAGATGTTGATATCACCTTGTTGACTTTGACTGGGTTGACCAAAACTTTGATCGTCTATAACTTCTTCATTCGGACTCCGTTTGAGGTGTCGTTTGCATCGTTGGAAATATCTTGATGAGATATTTTATTGGGTTCCATTCTTGCTAAGATTTGAGGATTTTTAACTTTTTCCCTTTAGATCCTCCTGGATCATTCCTCCCCACTAAGAAGCTTTTGGGCCTCCAAAATCCTCATCAGTCAACAAGCAAGTGAGGGAATTTCTCCCTCACTTTCTCCTTCTCAATCCACCATGATTTACTTGGATGTGTGCCCTTAAGGCCCACTCAAATATATTCATGAAGTCCTCGTCCTTCTGTCCAGGATGATATCTTCCTTTAACTCTTTGAAGTACTCAGGAGAAAAATCATCCACTAAAGGTACTAAAACACTCTCCCTCTGATACATGATCATTGGAGGCTCATAAAGTTTCAAGTTTTGTACATTTACAACTAAGTATATCTTCATGTATGATGGTAGATCGAGGCGAAAGGCATTTGTGCCAATTTTGTCCAAGATGGTGAAGGGTCCATATTTTATGGTCCTGAGATTCTTTCCATATCCCTTCAACCAAAATCTGTTGATGTAGATACACACTTGATCTCCCCCTTAAGACTGGTGATCATCTTTTCTCTTTTTATACCACAACTTGAGATGTTCGTTGTTGTATCCTCAGAGAAAATGAACCATTGTTCTATTAACAACCTTTTTCTTTCCATCAGTCTATGGATGGAAATCAACAATCCTCTTCATCTTTTTGTCCATGATTCTCCACAAATACTTTCCAAGGAATTGAGTGTCTCAATCTGAGATAATGGAAGTGGGCAATCCAAACTGGACCCATAGATGTTGAAAGAAAAGGTGAGCAATTCACTCAACAATGATCTGCTTTTTACATAGCATCAAGACACATGTCTTTCTAAACCTATCCACTACTACATGGAAGTAGTCATGACCAATTTTTGACATATGAAACCCCCCTACAAAATCCAAGGAGATAATTTTCCAAGGATGAGAAAGAACAGGGAGTGGTGTGTAAAACCTCAATTTTTCTATTAGTTGGATTAAAAATGCACAACACACACACGTTTACATTCATGGTTACAATTACATTCATTCAAGGAAAACATAACCTCAACAAATAAATTACAATCCTCTCTACCCTAAAATTCCCAAATAAAAGAGA
This sequence comes from Picea glauca, assembly GCA_000966675.3. Lineage (NCBI taxonomy): Eukaryota > Viridiplantae > Streptophyta > Pinopsida > Pinales > Pinaceae > Picea > Picea glauca. Next base: position 190,981 of record JZKD02S2301665.1, on the reverse strand, counting down.
AGGGCAAGCTTCTCCAATTACATGCATTTTCACAATGGTAGGAATACAAGTTTTACCCAAATGATAAAATAACTTGTTCTGCAACCAAAATAGTTTTACTTGCAATCCATGGATTAACCACTCAAATACATCTTTGAAGACTTTGTAAATATCATATTTTTCAACATGTCTAACATGATCATTCTTTAAAACAATAGATGCAAAACTAGGATGTCTAAAAAGTATATCTGAGCTTATGGCATCTGCATTGGTACCAGTTGCAACCTTGAATGGTTTTTGAAGGTCCGTACAGCTAGTATTCGTGCAGGGTTGATATTTTCTCCCAAAGTGTCAAAGGACCTTTTCTATCCGCCTCCCCACTAAAAGACCCGTCTCATCTCAAGCATTTCATTTTTATGTAAAGGATTAAGAGCATTGAGAGAATTAGATTTATCAGGCTCTTTGGTTTTTTAAATCATAAACACAAGGTTCTTACAAGCATTTATGGCTCTCTTTATTTGACCTTCACTAATAAGTGATGGGGTAGATTCCATGCTATGCGCTCTAACAATGTATCCCGCTCCATATTTTGTGAGATGGTATTTATTCTCTTTTTCGAAAGAAGATAAATTTTCTTTCATAAAGATAAGGACTCCATAATACAACACCACATATATCCAAAGGAACCACATCCAAATCAACCTCATCTATCCACTTATAAGAAATAACAAATCCCAATCTACACTGACTGGTAACCTGGATTTTTTCCTTATCATGCACCCAACCAAGAGGGTAAGTTTTCTAGTGAGGTCTTGTGGTCAATCCCAAATTATTTACAATCTCTACAGATATCAAGTTAACTTGTGAGCCCGGATCAAACAGAGTTTCCACTTTTGTGTGTTTGGTCACTACTCTTATGTGGAATAATTCACTTCTTCTTTTATCATTTTCAAGAGATGGAATTTCATAACTTGAACTATAATGCAAGGAAACTTTACCTTGCAATCCAATGGTTGTGATATTTTCCTCATGACCCGAGTCAGAACCTAGGTCTTGTTGCATGGTAGATACAATTTTATTCTTCCTTTGGCCACCAAATCACTTCAGTATTAACTCTGAATGCATCTTCCAACAATGCTCATCATCGTGCCCATATTTTTGGCAATGAGTGCAAGACGATTTTTATCCCTCTTTATTTGTTGTAGTTGTCCTCTTATCCTTTCCTTTTACTTTCCTTTTGAAATGGCCTTTTAAATTCTTGTGATATTCCTGTACATTATTCCCCCTACTTTCAAGGTGATTTTCTTGCACACATACCTCATCTAAGTTTGTGGGGTTAAACAATAATAATGTATGTCGAATGTAATTGTGAAGTGCACCAATATACTTCATAAAAATTTCATGAGAATCTAAAGGAATATTCAATGTAAGTGCTTGTCTCCTAAACTCCTCTTTGAAACTTTGAACACTCTGACCTTTACCCCATCTTATATTTTTCCATTCCATCATGGATTTTTGAACATAACCCAGTGGATAAAATTTCTTTTTCAACGAATATGTAAATTCAAACCATGAAGAAAGGAGTTTACCATTATGCTTACTACCTTTCTGAAGTTTTCTCTCCCACCATACAAGGGTTGTGCCTTCTAGCCAAAGAGAAGCCAATTGGATCTTAGCCTCTTCCTCTTTTATTTGTTGTACAAGACAATAAACTTTGATTTGTATGATCCAATTATTAATCTTATCTTCATTAGCTTGTCCATTAAACATGGGCATATTAAATTTCACATCTAGTTTCAACAATGCCCTTTTAGAATTACTTGGATGAAAACTAGAATGATGAGAATGAGAGGAAGAGGAAGAAGATATTGAACTTGAAGATGGTGATGGAGGCTCAAGAGGATCTCCTCCAATTCCATGGTTCACTGAAGCATTTTCCTCTCCTTAATCTTTTTTCTTCTTCTCCTTTTTTTCCACTTTCTCTTCATATTATGCATACAATTTTTCTACCATGTATGGCTTCCGGTAGAAGATCTTGTGAAAATTCTACTCATGATTGACACACCTGTCTTCATCATCCATTTTCCTTCCTTGAGTTGCACGTCCAATATTTGTGTTGAAAGTATTGAGTTTTCCTTCACCTTCTTTGAGCTTCGCCCTGGTAAGCATTCACACTCACAATTCAAGTCAAAGAAGACTACCTTGATACCAACATGATCCAAGATCTTTTCATCGATGACATTACATGAATTTCATTAAGGGCATAAATAAAAACTTATTTGCAACATGATTAAAGAAGACATAATCATGGAGAAAATATGAGAAGAAGAAGAAGAAGAAGAAGAAGAAGAACATAATACATGATAACGAAGTTCATTCCAAGAATGGACTACGTCTCTGGGCCCGCTTCAAAGTGGAGAGGCTTTTATATTATCTCAACAATAAATTAGCATAAATTACATGGCTATACCTCAAAATGGAAATGGCCTAAAAATCCATTGCCCAAATGAAAAATTCAACTGCACTAGTGGATTCATGGCAAGAAATCGTGTAGGAATGACTGCCAAATTATGAAATTCTGACATTGCTCATCCCAATCCCCCCCTAGGCTCTTCTCCTCATAAATTGTGCCACCAGTTTGTAATAAGTACTCTGAAATATGCATAAAAATACGTACTTGTATGGAACTTTGGCGTGGACCTCGAGATCTAGAAAAAGGTTGGGTTTAAAATGATTTTCGTGGGAAGATTTACCAACCCGTCCATTTGGTTTGCTGACAACTTGGGTTATATTAAGTATTTGGTTAGGGGAGGTCCTGGGGTCAAACCTTGCAGACTCCCCATTTTAAAGTTTTCTTGTAACAATACATTTAAATACAGTTTTTGAAAACTATATACAACATAACCATCGAACCTTCCCCACCAATTAAACCTTTTGGTGCCCATTTCATTGATGTGACGGGTGCAATGTCTCATAGTTGGGGTCTTTGTCGAGATACAAGATGTAGCCTCTGGATTATGTGGGTCATTATCTGGGTTGACCGCTGGGTCCGGTGTCAGCTGGTCAACAACCATTTTTATTTTATTTTTTGAATTTCATTGCGCAACCCTCATTGAGTGTTTCTAGGGTGCCACGCGGTGCCCAATGATTGGGCCATGTGGCACCCTATCATTGGAATTCTACGTCCAGTAATCCCTACCACACATAATGATGTTAGGAGGCCACGTGGTGGCCTCTGGGTGATTCTACATGGTGTCACCTTGGGGTGCCATGTGGCACTCGCCAATTGGTCCAAGTGCCCACCAAAAATGAATCCTCATTCCCCAGTATACAACATGGTATGGTCTTATCTTGATTTTTCACATATTTCCTCGGGCCTCATCACAAAGCCCTAGGATGTAGTTACACTTTCTTGTCATACCCATTTTAAAATTTCCATAATCCGTTCTTTATTATCATATACTTTTTACTTCAAGTATTTTGGTTTTTGGTTGAAGCTACTCATTAGCTACCTTAGTAGCACATACAATATGACCATTCCATGGAACCTACAGGTATATTATTCAAAATAGCATACATACATACCAAACTAGCGTACATAAGCTCCCTTTCTGACCTACAACTCATGTATACCTCAAAAACTAGGGTTTGCTACAACTTTGAAACTTTCGCCTTCGACCTTCTTTTTCTACCTCAGAAAATGACACTACAACCTTAGAAAAAGATCACTAGATCACACGTGTGTGAGTGTATTTATGAATGAATCCTTGAGGTGTATTTATACTTGTGCTAGGAAACTCCTCTCCTTAATTTAGGGCCATGCCTTGCCTTGCAATGTACCAAACTTGCTAGTCTGTGAGAGTGTGAGAGGGAGAGAGAGGAAGAAAAAGACGATAAATAGAGAGAGTGTGTGGGAGGGAGAGAGAGGAAGGCATAGAGGGTGGATAGAAAGAGTGTGTGTGTGAGAGTGTGGTAGGGAGAGAGAGGACAACATAGAAGGGAAATATAGAGAGATTGTGTGTTAGTGTGACAGGGAGAGAGAGGAAGACAAAGATGGGGGTAGAGAGATGTTGGGTATGTGTTATATTCTTTGCATGTGTGTGTGTGGGTGCATCAGATTCAACAACTACATCTAAATATCCCTCTAGTAGTTCTCTTTGTGTCGTGTGCACTGGGAACTTTCCTAGGGGGGTCTTACGGGGGGCAGGTATGCCCCCCCCTGGTTATGCGCAACACCCCGAAAAAAAAAATTGGGGGCAGTTTTTGCTATTTTTAGCGGTTTACTAAATTAATCCCGGATTAAGGGATTAGGGTTTTGGTATCTACAAAATACCTAAAAACATTGTATATATTGTATGGTGAATGGTGAAATTCTATATAATGAATATAAGAAAGGTTTTCCCAGTTGAGGGTTTCCAGTATAAAATCTTTGTGTACTTTATGTATGAGCCATTGATTAAATTATGTTTTGCTTAAAAATCTATATGCATTGATTTACTTCATAGGTTTAAAAATTACCTATGGTATCAGAGCTCGTTTTTGGCTTCAGAGGGACGCCTTTGTTGTTGAGGTTTTATCTCGGTCTTGATAGATCAAGTTTATCTTGGGTCTATGATAAACCTGGGTTTAGTGGGAGCTTTTGCAATGTTTATTCGAGTGTATAAAGAGGAATGGAAAGATCTTCTAGAATCGAGATAGAGAAGTTCAACGGTAAAAACTTTGAGCTATGGAATCTCAATATGGAGGACCTTCTTGTAGACAAAGAACAATGGATCGCTATGGATCCTGGTACACAGCCTACTGGTACACCGTCTACGAGCACACAGGCTACTAGTACACAACCTTCTAGTACACCACCTACTTGTATGTCAAAGGAATATTGGGATAAGTTGGACATAAGAGAAAGGAGTATTATTCGACTCTGCCTGGTAGATTTGGTGTAGTTAAATGTCTTGGGAGAATCTATAGCCAAGGAACTATGGGATAAGTTGGGGAATTTGTATCAATCAAAGTCCCCGGTAAACAAGTTTTTTCTTCGAAAGAAGTTGTATCATCTTAGAATGGAAGATGGAGATTATGTGACAGAACATCTAAATGCCTTTAATACTCTGGTAAGTCAACTTGTCTCTATTAATATTATGATAGCAGAAGAAGATAAGTGTATTAATGTGTTATGTTATTTTCCAAACTCTTGGGATACTCTGGTTGTAGCAATTGGTAGTACCACTCAATCTACATTGAAGTATGAGGATGTAGTTTCATCATTGTTATCTGAAGAGATGAGGTGGAAAAGCATGGATAGTCATAGCACAGATGCTTTATTTGTAAGAGGTCGTACCCAAGACAGGAATCATGGTAAACTTTTGGGGGGGAGATATAAATCTAAAGGTAGATCTAAGTCTCCAAGAAAATCTTTAAGGAAATGCTAGAAGTGTGGTAAAACAGGGCATTATAAGAAAGATTGCAAGTTTAAGAAGGTTGAAAAACCAAAGGGATCTGATAGTACCTCTTTCACAGAAGCAAAAACATCCACTAAAGAAGGAGGTGATGTTTACCTGGCATCTACAAGTACACATGCAGACTGTGATGTATGGTTGATTGACTCAGGTGCATCATACTATATGACTCCTTATAGGGAGTGGTTCTCTGAATATGAAAAATATGATGGTGGTGATGTATTCCTAGGAGATGACTTGACAGCAAAAATCTTGGGATGTGGAAGTGTTAAGTTGCTACTAAAATATGGAAGGATTAGAACTCAACCTAGGATTCTTCCATTCCAAAACTAGCTAGGAGCTTAATATCTGTAAGAAATATGGAAGATGCGGGAGTGGATACTGTATTTGGAAAGGGAACTTGCAAGATGGTACAAGGAGAAATGGTGTTGATGAGGAGAGTTCGATGTGGAACTCTTTACAGGTTGTTGGGAAGCACTTATACTAATGGGTGTAATAGTTATGTTGTCCCTTAGCAGAGAAATGAAGGAGACAAGACCAATACTATCCTAGAAAAGAAGACCATGCTATGGCATCAAAGACTGGGGCATATTGGAGAACAGGGACTTTGAACACTACACGGTAAAGGTATGGTTGAAGGTATGTCTAATTGCACTCTGGATTTTGATTTATGTGAACATTGCATATATGGTAAACAAAATCGGGTAAGATTCCCATCTGGTGCTACAAGAGCAAAGCAGATCTTACAGTTAATACACAGTGATGTGTTTGGACCTGTTCCTATTCCATCCCTAGGTAAATATGTGTATTATGTTTCATTCATAGATGATTTTTCAAGGAACACATGTATTTATTTTCTTATAAAGAAATCTAAGGTATTTGATAAATTTAAAGAGTTTAAGGCTCTGGTAGAAAATCAGACAGAGAAGAAAATAAAGGTATTGGGAATAGATAATGGTGGAGAATTCTGTGGAAATAAATTCAAAGAATTTTGTAAGAAGTGTGGTATAGCAAGGAAGAAGACTACTCCATACACTCCTTAGTAGAATGGAGTTACAGAAAGGATTAACGAGACACTGATGGAAAAATCAAGGAGCATGCTCAGTTGTGTCGGGTTAGGACAAGAATTCTGGGTAGAGGCAGTGGGTACAGCATGTTACCTGGTCAATCGATCACCTTCATCAGTGTTGGATGATAAAACTCCACACAAGGTATGGTTTGGAAAGAAACCCTCTCTTCAACATCATAGATTGTTTGGTTGTGATGCTGATGTACATGTTCCAAAGGAAAATAGAAGTAAGTTGGATAAAAAGGATGAAAAGGGTATCTTTATTGGTTATAAAGATGGTGTGAAAGTCTATAAGATTTGGAACCTAGAAATCAAGAAAACAGTTTACAGTTGAGATGTTTTTTTTAGAGAGGTAAAATATGTGTCCAAACAGGAATTCCTACCAACACAAGACGAACCTGAGAAAATAGAGATTGAGTTGGATGATGCAAAATATGAATCGTCTAAAGAAGAGGAAGAAGAATAAGAACCTCATACCCCCGTATTGAGGAGATCAGTGAGAGATAGAAGGAAACCAGAAAGGTATAGTCCACCTGATTTTCGTTCCAAATTTTCTTTATCTGTTACTAATGATGATCCCAGAACTGTCAGGGAATCAATGAATTCAGAGGATAGTAAACTCTGGAAGAAGGCCATGGTTGAAGAAATGGATGCCTTGGATAAGAATGAGGCATGGGATATATTTGAGTTGTCAGCTAGAAGAAAATCAGTTGGTAGCAAATGGTTGTTCAAGAAGAAGTTTAAGGCACAAGGTAAAGTGGAGAAATACAAAGCTCGGTTAGTAGCAAAAGGTTATTCCTAGGTAAAGGGAATTGACTTTGGTGATATTTTTTCTCCTGTTTCTAAGTTAACTTCTATTAGATTTATTTTATCTATTGTTGTTTCTTTTGATCTTGAAGTGAAACAGATGGATGTGAAGACAACATTCCTACATGGGGATCTAGAAGAAGAAATCTACATGAAGCAGCCAGAAGGCTTTGTAGTGAAGGGAAAGAAAGAATTGGTCTATAAGATAAAGAAGACACTATATGCTCTGAAGTAATCACCTAGGATGTGGTACCAAACATTTGACACATACATCCTTGGATTGGGATTTGTAAGAAGCAAGGCTGATCACCATGTATATTCCAAGTAGGTTGGTAATCACTTCATTTATGTAGTGTTTTATGTTGATGACATGTTGTCGGTAGGAAATAACATAGATGTTATCAAGGAGGTGAAATCGCAACTATCCTCCAAATTTGACATGAAGTATCTCGGTGTTGTTAACTTCACTCTGGGAATGGAGATTAAAAGAGATCGTGCAAACAAGAAACTCTGGTTGAATCAGATAAAATATGTTCA
>JZKD02S2301665.1:169538-181731 GCA_000966675.3 Picea glauca | reverse complement strand
GAGGAGAGAGAGAAAGGGTGGGAGAGAGGTGGAAGAGAGAGGGAGGGTAATAGTGGAGGTATGCAAAAAGGAGAAGAGATAGAGAGAGGGGTGGGGGAGGGATAGAGAGGGAGTGGGTGTGAGAGTGTGAGGCATGGAAAGGAAAGGTATAGGTCTGGGTATTTCCATGTCTTGCAATGTCTAGGTATTGCCATGTCTAGGTATTACCATGTGTAGGAGTGTGAGAGGGAGAGAGAGGGAGATAAAGAGGGGGGCTAGAGAGAGAGTGATAGGAAGGGGCGGATAGAGAAGGAAGGAAGGTAGAGAGAGGTAAAGAGAGAAAGGGGGAGAGTAGGGGAGAGAGAGGGAGGGAGGTAGATTCAAAGTGTGTGGGAGAGAGGAGTAGATGTAGGAGAGAGAGAGAGAGGGATGGAAAATAATAGGATATAAGAGTGCATGCACTCCATTAGGAACATGTCTGAATTCCTAGAGTTCTTACGTGCTATAAGGAACGCGTGCACGTTCCTAGGGTGTGTGCACGTATTAAGAACACGCACACATTCTTTTAATTCAAATTTTTTGGGGTGGGATTGAAAAATTTAGCATACGTGTATGCTTACTTTGTTGCCTCATATTTAGGTTCAGGATGACAAACCTGTTGTTTCTGTTTGCAAATTGATAAAAACCTCCATTTTTGTGAATACCTCTCTATCTCTTTGTTTTTGAAATTATTTTTATATAGGCTAAACAATTTAGTTATTGACGAAACTATAGACATAGATAGATTCAACGATGCAGAGTCCAAATATGTATTTTTTTTTAATTAATATTTTTTACTATTTTTATTCTATTTTTGTCTTCACATATATCAAAATCCTAGAATACATACCTCTCTTATTTATTCTATAACTTTTTGTCAGCTTAACCATTTCTAAAATGAGTTATATGTCACACCAGAGGAGACTGATATCTAGGATCTGAATAAAAAAAAAAAAAAAATCCTTTGATCATGTTAAAACCCTCTTAGCCTACACGAACAAAAGGCGTTATAATTTCAAGGATATATTGACTTTCATAATTTAAGAAAAAATATAAAATTAATATTATAAATTTCCAAAAAATGCATCACACTAGAAAAATGGATTCTCTAAAATTATACAAGTGTTTGGAATGAAATTTCATCATTAAGGTACTCAACACCTGAACGTAAAAAAACTTATACCTTATATTTTGTTGGAAAAATAACATACCACTTTTAGAAAATTTCAAATTTTACATAGTTATTCACAATTTCGATAAATAAGAGTTGTATATTCGGAAAGCTAATTCAATTTTATAAGTTTCATCTTCTTACACCATATTCAAATTAATTGTAAAAGTACCTTGAATAATCCCTCCAAGTTAACAAATTGTTGTTTTTCCATGTTTGCATTGCCACTAGCGCATCATGAGAGGCCATCATTAGCTTGCACATACCCTTACATTTATGATTATTTAATCAAAAGGAATTTGCATACGTTGGAAAAATCATTTATGCAAGAGGGAAAAGCTTATGTGGATTAGCAATTGATGCCCCGGGAGGATTTCTATTGGTCTATTTGTTTTGGGATATATTTATTGCAAGGAAAAATGAGTAGGCATTGTATTGATTATTTGTAATATATTATTATTATATTGATTGTGAGTTTTTTTGATGAAGAACCAATTATACAATAGAGTATCATAACTTAAGCTGGTGGTTCTTGATGTATGTGGTGCCACAAGGACAAGTCACTGGTTTGATTATGCCTAAATTTTGTTACAACTCGTGGTTCTTGGAGGATGCGGTGACCCAAGAACAATGACTATTGGTTATGTGTATAGTTTGTGATCATTGTGTGTGTGAAATAGGCCACTTTGTAAGATTGACCACTTTATACTTTCAGTATCTAGACTTCTTTCCTAGATAAATGATGAATACATCGTCATACCATGTACTTAGATAAATGGAAGTATGTCAATATAATGATTCAGTATCTAGACTATTCTTCGGGGTATGTCATGAATCGTTGGTCTTACAAATATGTCATCGATGGTTAGAAACAATCATATCTTAAGAAGATCAAATGGTAGCTCCAAGTTGATGGTTTAGAAAGAGTGTAGTCTATGACATTTAAGAGTGGGTAGAAATTCTAATGAAGACCAGACCAAACAGAGATCAAAGTTCAAAATATTTTATGTTATTTAAATATTATTATTTGTGATGTAAGCATTAAGGAAGGGTATTAGAATCAATGCTTACTTTAGAGATTGGTTTGGGTTTGTTAGATCTAGTTAGTTGTGGAAGATCTTCTCTAATTATCAGATCCTATTTATGTGTGTGGTTGAGAGATTCCCTCATGAGTTTGTTATGTTGTTGAGCGAAAAAATCATGTATAAATATCTTCTTGATTGAATAATAAACAAAATATAGATTTTTTTTTTACAATATGGTTGATCCGGATTATTTTCAAAACGAATATTGCAATGAAATACTCATGAAAATTTCCAGAAACAGAGAAATACAACAATACTTGATTTCTATTAATGAAAGAATTGTAAAGAGACTGTAAAAATACAGAATGCAAGACTCACTAGAATGGTGGCATCTTTATCTCTGAGAAGAGATGTGACAGCTATCGATTCCTCCAACGATTCCTACGATTCCTAGGATTCCTATGGTGGCACTGCATATGCCTACGATTCGTCCAATGGGATCTCTTTGTTCCTACACTTAGATGCCCCTGATGTGTCGAGTTCCTCTAAGAAGGCCACAGATCTTGTTGGCTTAGTCGGTGGTGTCACAGGTGGGCTGGTTGTTATTCTGAGCTTTGTGATATTGTTTCTTTGGTATTGTAAACACTTGCTATCATGTGCAACAGAATACGAGCCGGGAACGCTAATTGTATTCACTTACAAAGAGATGCAAAGTGCAACGAATAAATTTTCTGAGCAGCTAGGAGCGAGGGCTTCAATTCCGTCTTCAAAGGCACTCTAACAGACGGCTCTCTGGTGGCTGTTAAGAAACTGGAGGGTGTGAGCCAAGGAGAAATGATGTTTTGGATGGAGGTGAGAACCAGTGGAAACATACAACATGTTAATTTGGTTCGTATGCGGGGATTTTGCACCGAGGGCTATAGAAGACTCTTGGTGTACAGATACATGCCCAATGGCTCCCTCAGCTCCATCTTATTCCACAAAACCCAGAGCGATGATCAGATTAAGAACATCACTAAAGCGATGATTTATATGATTTAGAAGGTTTCACTAAAGTGATGATTTAATGATGAGCGATGAAGAGAGTTTTCAATATCACTAAAGTTTTGATGATTTAGAAGGTTTGAAAGGTAGATATTGTGACAAATATATGGAAATTGAGATCTAATTTAGGTATATACATAGCTCAGAAGAAAGTATATTTCATCTTCAACTATCTTTATATTGTTTCTATATTAAATTTAATACTTTGAAAACAAAAAATGATTTATTTGACTACTTAAAATTTAGTTATTTATATTATAATTTTTTAATATTATATTAAATTTAATATTTTGAAAATTAAATTTGTATATTTTAATTTTTAAATTTTATTATTTATTTCAATATTTAAAATCTAATATTTTATTTTATGAATTTTTGTTAGATTCAATGTAAGTGTTTGATTTAGATCTGCTTGGCCAATTCTTGTTTGATTCAGTGTAAAGGTTTTCTTTATAGAGGCATTTATACTCCACCATGGTTGATCCATAAGATTTTCTTCGCATGGTCGTTACCTAGACCAAGCGGAAGCACTCTATACTTCAGGCCTCCCTGCTACTGAGTGTCCTCTCACAGTACCTCCCCATTTAGTAACTATGTTACCAAAAACATATGGCAGGGCACTCTTTCTCCCCCAAAAAGGTCAAGAAACCAAAATTGTATTCACAAAAAAGATATAAATTTAAAAATAATGAATTATACAAACTTAAACATTATTAACTGAATGTAATTTGATTTATAACTATACATTATTTGGGATTTTTGATTGGGATTTTCTTTTAAATTAGCTCTTATGTCTACAATATGTATGGTACTTGGTTTTCAGAAAAATAATTACAATTTTAGGTAACTAGTTAATTAGTTAGCATTCTTACTTAACTAGTTAATTAGTTAGTTTATCGTTATAGGAGTTGGTAACTCCATAACTTCTTGTAACCATATTGTGTAATTGTACATTTTCATATTAATAGAACAGACATCAATAGTGTGGTGCGTTTCATCAATTATATCTCTACTTGATCTTTTTTGTGGCATTAGAGCGGGTTTGAGCCTCACTCCATCATTGGAGGGCCCAATAACCCTAGATATGTGGATGGTGACCACTAGAGTCTCAAGAAGGATGTGGATTAGTAAGATTGCAGTCAATAGCTATAAGTGAGATAAGTCGAGACGTTCAACATCTGACAAAATATATATCGTGTATTGGTGAAGAGATGGTTGTGGGAAAGAATTCTAACTAGACCCAAGGCGTTCATTGATTGGCTCTCGAAACGATCTGAATTGTTGATTTTCCACATGATCAAGAATCGTCAAGTCATTGGTTCGAATTATATGGATAGATTCTTCGATTTTCCATTAAGAAAGATCTAGAGTCGGTAAGAAGAAAAATGATGCCCAAAAGCAACAAAGATGTAAGAAATCACAATTTTCCCTAAGAAGTTGTAAGAAGCAGTAATCTTGCATCTGTAAGTCTGGATTAGTTTATATATATATATATATATATATATATATATATATCAAGCCACTAAATAAACAACCACCACTTTGCTTCATTTATTTATTTAAAATAAAATAAAGAATTTGGCCTCATATATATATATATTGGAGAAAGAAGGTTGTTTATTTAGTGGCTTTAAAGATTGAGAAGGTTGTGTGTAAAATTTTATTGGAGAAAGATATATTTAAATAAAAACATTACTGGAGAAAGATATTTTTATAAAAAAAAGGAGATCAAGTTTGTTTTGTTACAAATTGGCTTACTTAGACATATCGGAGAAAAGATAGAAGTGAATGAAAACAAGATAAAGTGGAAGAAACTAATCTATTCATGTCAATGTCAAAGGAAAATTAAAGTCATGGAACATGTCAAAGGTTTGCATATTGATGTAAATAGTTGTTAACGTCTTTGTAATTATGATTGATAATATTTATATTGATATTCACGACCTTAATATGAAGTCGATTTTATTTTATTAGAATTCGTGACTCTAACAAATGACAGGAGAATATGGAAATCCAAGACGAAGGTAAATTCAAGAGAAAAAAGGAAAAACAAATATGAAGCATGGTGATGAGATTTATTTTGGCATTTATAAAGAAAATTGCAAAGAGAGAAGCAAGTTTAGCGAATCGAAGGAGCAAATTCTAGCCAGAGATGAAAGATTGAGGCTTCCAAGGAAAAAAGTCACATGTAAAAGCTTATTCTATTGTTGAAGAGCAAGTATCATTGATGTTGATCCATTTTGTGGACAACATTTCAACATTATTTAGCAGTAAAAACTGCATGGAGAAAACCTCATCTTGAGAAAGAGAGGATCGGATGAGAAGATGTGAAGATTGAAGGAGAATTTGAGAAGCCGCAAAGAAGGAAGATACACAAACAAGGTAGCGACATAAAGAAAAAGTGGAGAAGAGCATGGAGATTGAATGCAACAAAATACAACTAAATTTTGTTTTTTTAGTCACCAACAAATAGAAGAAGAAATGAAATGTTGTAATTTGAAGTACCTAACACCCCAGTAGACACTCGAGTAAGTTTGTTTTGGTCTAAGGTTTTTTCTAAGGTTTTTGGTCCAAGTTGTAAGATTTGCTATAAGCAAGTTGTGTTCCTCATGTTTTGTAGGACCTGATTGAGTCATGCCTACATAGATCAATATGTAATCATGTAGTGTATCCTTGGTTTCGAGTAGCTTGAGGCACTGACTATGGGAGGAATGTGGTATTAATTCCACTTGAATAAGAGAATTTGAATCTTCGATTAACGAGGGAAAAGTATGATATTTTAATCTTAGAATGTGGGACCAATTTATGTTTAAGGGGGAGTCTAATGCATTGGTAGCTGGTAATAGTGATAGTGATAGTTTTTTAGCGAATGTAATTAAGGGGAAGTGTTAAGAAAAATAATTATATCCTTACGTAACTAGTTAATTAGTTAGTTTATTGTTACATGAGTTGGTAACTTCGTAACTTCTTGTAACCATATTGTGTAACTGTACATGTTCATAATAATAGAATAGACATCAATAGTGCAGTGTATTGCATCAATTATGTCTCTGCTTAGTCTTTTTCACTTGGGAGGAGTAAGATCATTTCTTACCTGAAAAACTTCTACCCCTTGTTATTGGTTCCATTACAGTTTATCATTTCTGATAACATGGATTATTAACAAGATGACCTACCATGGCTTATTAACAAGACGATTAGATTCATGGAAATGGCCTTCCCTATATTCTTGCTCTACTCGGTTCTGTATGGATCCAACTTGCTACTGCTGGGCTGGGGGCTCTTTGTTTGTTGTTAAGAGAGTTGAGCCCATGAAACAAAATTATTTAAAAAGTAGTAAGATTTATAGAGGCTAATCAAAATTAATCCTTTAGAGGAATCGTGAAAATTCTCCATTAATCAAACCAAAACTATGAGGTATCATATTCATGTGTTTTTGTGCAAGTGCAATGCCTAGGCTACTCTTTTGACTCTCTGTTGGTTGATGCTTTTCAACATATATTGGCCATGGAAAAATGTCTTAAAAACAAGTTTGTTTCCTCAACTAAAATTCTCAGAAACCACAATAGATTAAAAGGATGCACTGCAAAGTAACTTTAAATCATGTTTCAAATGAACTAGCCATGCAGAGAACTTTGTACACTCTGTATCTTCATATTGATTTTCATTGTTTTATCAGTTCAACTATTCTACAAGTAGGTAGGACGACAATTGTTCTACAAGTAGATAAGACAACAAGGAAATTGGGATTAATAGATTTGTTAAAGGTGATGCCTAGTGAAAATATTAAAAATACACAAGAAGCAATTTTGAAGCTTATCTTAGTGATTTTATTGCACGAAATATAAGTGGCTCTCAAGCTCTTTGTATTTTTATTTGGATCCGTTAACACATAAGATTGTATGGGTCAAACAAATTCACCTTAGTTTTGTTCTTTGAGTAATAAAAAGTTTCAAAAATGTTTTTTTCAATAATAGACCAAGGAACAAAAACCTCCTTTAGTTTATGCACAGGTGTTATGATTTGAGATAAATTCCCAAAATACAATTGCTATAGGAGGGTTCCTGCACTTTTGAACATCTCAACTTCAAGTCAGTTTTTCAGGGGTTTTGAGAAGGAATTTGTAGTTCTTGATGATTCCATTGTGTAGTAGACATCATAATATCTCCAACCATACCACTTTCAGCTCAAAAATGCTCTGGGAAGGCCTCCAAACACCATCTCAAAGACCATGTTGCGTTTCTGTTGAGAGCACGTTGCGCTTCTACAATGTTTGAGTGACTAAATTCAAACTTGGATTCTAAACAAATGAGAAAGTATTTTTGAAAACTAGAGGAGTTTTTTGTTCATCAAATACCAAATAAAAAACACCTCTCTCAGTTTTGCAAAAAGTGTTATGGTTAGAGAGATATTTATCTACCTTTGAGCCCTAATTTTGCAGAAAATTTTGAGAACTTTGGTCAAATTTTGGTATTTTGGCAATTTCATGATGCACAGAAATGTAGCGAGATCACGCTATGCTTTTTCTCAGAGGCTCCAATGGAGGACAACCTTGCATCTATCAATGAATTTTGATGTGTACATCCCAGATATGCATTTGGTTTTTCATGACAATTCCTAATTTTGGAGGAAAACTCAGAAAACACCCCAAATTTCATGTTTTTGCCATTGTTTTTCAGCCCACGCTACGCTTCTAGAGTAATCTTGGGGAAATGAAGTTTTGAGCGTCTTACAAGTGGTATTTTGCAAGTTTCAAGGTTCAGTTGGTTACAGTACATCCATGGATACCGTATCCAACCTCCATATCAGCAAAAATATTCATAAAAGCTATCTCGAAAGATCCTCCAAGTGCACGCTACGCTTCTGTCAAAATGCACTATGGAATGTGTTGTGAAAACTCTATTTTAAGACTATTGAACTAGTATTTTTGACCAGCTGAATTCCATGAGGATTTTCGGGTGAACTGGGATGAATTTTCAAAATCCAAAGGATTTTATTGTCAAGCACGAACCCAAAAACATTAACCTCTTTCATTTTTCACACAGTTGTCACGGATTGAGAGATTCGAAGGAATCTTTGAGCCCTATTTTTCAGTTTTCATGATTTCTTGATTGAGACATATTTTTGCGACACGTATTTTGGCCAGTTGGAGATGAATTTCAATAACTGAGAGAGGTTTTTCTTTAGAATTATCTTATTTACAAAACTCGTTCTCATATTTTACACATCTGTTGTAGTTGGAGAATTACAAGTGGCATTTTGAAGCCTATTTTTCAGAATTTCGCCTCTTGAAAAGAAGGAAATCAGTTAAAAGTGGTCATTCTTTGTTTGTAACTGTTTCTATGTTGGGAAAGAGGTTGGAATTCAAATTGGTGAGCTATAAAGGACCTATGGTTCTATATATTTCATGGTACAAGAGTAGAGTAAGGTTAGAATGAGCTAGTGGGAGGAGGATTTTGATCCAAAATAATTCAGAGTGTTGTCACTATGTTCTTTTTCCTTTCTCTGTATCTTTTCAGACTTGTGATTCCTAATCAATGGAGATCAGTTTTTCTTTTTTTCATTTCTATCTTTCTCTGTGTACTGATATTAATGAGTGACTGGTTTACTCTTGCTCTTATTCATACGATGATTGAATGAGGTCTTTGTTCTTTGCATTCGTGATGTAGAATGTGTTAATACACATATTTTTATTGTGAGTTGATTGTCTTAAAGTGTTGGAAGTATCTCTAACATGTTCAGATCATAGTCTTCTTTTTCTCATTCACTTATAAAACCTATTGTCTGTTCTGAAGTTGCTAAGGCCACTTTTGTTGAAGGATATAGTTGGGAATGTGTACAGTAGATGAATTTGATTGTCTTTATGGTCAAATTCATGTGACTTTAAAGCTTACCTTTCAAGATTAAATTTAAATTCTTTGCATGTTACCAAGCTCACCTAATTACAGTCTAGGGTGACTCTTGGAGTGATAACATAAATGGTGTCATTGTCATGGAATGAAGTGTGAATATAGCTTCCCTGGGGGAATTTCATATATCCAAATCTTGATGGTAGACAAGAGAGGAACACATAAATTGACTATAATTATCTACCTGGCGACTCCACAATCAAAGACTCCAATAAGGAGGATCATGTTGACAGAAATATGACCATACAAAAGGGGATGACCAGGTATCAGCTTATGATATTTCTCCATGAACTCTTGTTTTTCTTTATCATCTCATTTCTCTCTTTCGCTTTACGTATAAACAGGATTATCCTCTATTTTGTCTATTCGGATGTTCATAAGCCTTCCTTTATATATCCATCCTTTGAAGAAGAAGACCTATCTTCCACTTGTGTTGTAGATGTTGATCTTGTATCTTCACCTCATCCTATTCATAAGGATGAGCTTTGTATTGAAATCCATCTTGAATTTGATCACCCTTGTAACCTTGAGGAGGTTGAAACTGATTCAAATCCTTCTTAGATCTCATCACCTTCTACTCTTACTGTTGAACCTTGCCATCATTGTTACACGTCAAAATTACTCAACTGGATAAGTGTCGCATTGTCCCTATCAATCATCATAAGTGTCGCATCTTCCTTACAACATTCGCAAGTGTCGCAAGTTGGTAACTAGTGTCGTAAATGATGTTCAGACATAATGCCATGATAACGACACTAAGGAAGCACTCATAACACCTCACATGACTAATTTGAAGGAGGAGAACTGGTTTACTAGAGTAAAACAACTCTTGACACCTAAAAGGAACCCTGAAACAAAGGTTTGGAGGGGGAACGCTCCCCTACTTCAGCTCCAGAAGCGTTGGTGCTCCCCTATGATGCTTCAGGGAGTGTTATAATGCTCCCCAGCCCCTTTTGGAGGATCGCTCCTCATCTTGAGAGCACTGGCGCTTCCCCAAGGCTTACCAAGGAGCTCTACAATGCTCCGATGCCCCTTCTGAGGGAGCACTCCCTATTCTGGGTCAGTTGTTAGCCCGTTAAGGAGAATGAGGAAAAGATATTTCGAGATTAGAAGGCAGTTGTGCTCGAATTCTTGGTTTCATCAAGAGATTCCTGACCTAAGGAGAAGGTTCCCAACTTGTTCTAAAGATAACTCAAGAGGTTAAGCCCCTCTTAACCTATATAAACAGGCTCTATGATGGTGGAAAGGGGGAAGAATTAAACAAATGAAACTTATGACCTTGGAGGAAACTCACAGTCATCCAAAGGAGAGTGATCAGTGAAGCTGTTGTTATCCAGGTTGTGGATCTTTCAGGCAAGGGTTAGACAAAGGGGACTTGACGAAGATGTTGCATTCACATCTACGATTGTAAGTACTATTGTCGTTATTCTCATTAATATGACATGCTTGGCTTGTTTCTTTCTAGTTTGTGTCTGATGTTACATGAACTTGTCATTTATTGATAGATCTATTTTCAAGCTAATGTCAATAGAGTAGGAAGTGGTCGTATCTTGTTTTGTCCATAGAGCTCAGCGAGGAGCAAAGGATTGGAGCACAACTCGAAGCGTGTAGGGAAAAACGTCGATTAAGAGGTACTTCTGTTATCCTTCCTTCTCATGTATTAGTTTAGATAGATTTGAAAGGAAGACATTGTCCACATTAAGCATTTTTCTGTCTAGGGTTAAGGTCAAGCCTTAGAGGCGATCTACCTATCCACGGGGAGATTTTCCTACAACAGAAAATGGCGACTCCACTGGGGAGATAGCCTCAAATTGAAACCTCTTGTTTGGATTTTTCTCCTCATTGACCTTGTTCTATCCCTTGATTGTTTCAAACCTGGTTCACCCCTCTTTGATTAGTTTCATGAGTTGATTGGCTCCTTACCTTATCACACTCAGCATACTTGTCAAGCTTGAATCTCAATTTTTGAAATTTTTTGACATTTCTGGGGCTTTTAGACCCTGGCACCCCTGTCCTAGTGTTAACAGAGTGCCAACACTCCTGAAGGCTTTGCACAGAGTGATATAACACTCCTTTCCCTTGGCAACAGAGCGCCAGCCTCTTTTTGGCCCAAAAACCCTCCAGAACTGCCTTTTTCAGGGTTTGCCTCTGTGTGTCTCTATTGGGTGATCTAGTGAGGCAAATTTTCTTCCCTTTTTATCCTTGACATCTATCTTCTGAAGAATAAACACCTTGTTGATTGGATCTTGTAGTCTCCTTCACCATTTTCATTAAGTTTTTCCCTATTGAGTGAAATTCGAAATCCATGCATTGCTTTTCTTTCCTCATCAACTGAGTACAAACCCTAGTGAACGTCATCAAAGGCCTACAGTCCTCTTTGTCTTGATTTCGGTCAAGGTCAATTGTTCTTCAACTCTTGCTTTTGGGTGTGAAGTTTGCTTCTTTCTTTGATTGTTTCTTTTCTTTCGCTTTTCGTTTTGATTGCTACAAAGGGTGTATTGTTTGTGTAACTTTTGCTTATGCTAGTTTGGTTTTCATTCATACCAAGAAGATAATTAGCAAAGATAAGCATTGTGTTGTATTGATCATCATCCATACGCAAACAATAAAAGATATCTTCATGATTGATTGAGCATATTAGAAGGCATTTAAAATTTTTGCACTACATCAGGATTTGATTGAGAAAAGAATTGTTTGAGGGCATTCTGTAGTTGTGCTTGTTAGTGAAAAGAACTCTCTCTCTCCCTTAGGTAGACATTCATCGAAAGGAAATGTATACTTATCATGTTCGATGCATTCTTTGGGTCTGATTCGTAATTCCATTTGTTTCACTTCCATGCACCCCTTTTGCGCAAAAGAACATCCATAAAAATCAACGCTAATTAAAAATTATCTAGAAATTTTTCTTTGCTAGGATCCTCCACCAACAGTAGAATAGGTGTAGTACTTTGGATTAGGCTATGAGCAAAACTCTCCAAAGTTTTCAAAACAAACATTAACATCTTGAGTTAGGGAGAGTAAATCTA
>JZKD02S2301665.1:130375-144024 GCA_000966675.3 Picea glauca | reverse complement strand
TCGAGCAATAGTTTAACCCTTTTTCGGTCTCATTGGACTACTGTACGAAAAAGGAACTGAGAGAGTTCTCTTTTAAGTGTTTTTCCAAACTCTATAATCCCAAAAAACCTTCGAGCTTTCTGTCCTTGGACTCGTTAAAACATACATCGACAGACCCATATGGGACCAAACCCTTACTTCTTCTAGTTCGTTAAACAAAGGAAGAGGAACTTACCGAAGGTAAGTTATATAGAGCATGTGTTATCCTCCTCGAGCTCATTAAATCAAAAAGAGGTACTCATCTATCTGGATGGCGAAAAAAATTGAAAGGAGCAAGCCAAGCAGTCTCTTGAGAACATCATCCAGCACGTCTTAGAGTCGCCCTTGAACAAGGCACTTTGTCATCTGCTCATATCATAATCCGCTGAACCTCTGCACTGGGCCAACCTTTGAGTTTCCTTTCACTCCTTTGGGTCACCCGACGCAAGTCATCGCATCCATTACATAGTTTTGGTCCATGTCATGTTTTTCTGTTGTGCCTCAGTGTTCAAGGGAAGTATCCGCCTCGAGAGTCAACCATCCCAAATATCTTGTCTCAAAACCCGTGTCAGTCCTTGTTCTTTTGATCTACCAATTACATATTTATACACGTTTCGCGTCGTTGATGGGGGATACATCAAGGCCCTCCTTCGACGAGTCTATTCCTGTCGACTTCAACACATTATCCGGGAATTAGACTTAGAAACTAATTAGTACTTTGGGACCTACATGCCTCAATGGCAGGCCTCCTCACATTTGACAGTGGGTTTACATCATTGACCTCTGATCGAATGATTCCGTGAATGTTCGACCTCAGCTCATCTATTCACGTTCGGTGGAATGTACTAAGGTACCTTGGGAATCATTGGCATTAATGGTGATCTCCCTCGCACTTGTTAACAGTTTACCTCATTGACCGGTAATCAAGTGGTTTATGCCATGTTTGACATCAAGACATCTATTCGCATGATCAGATTTGTACCATATTGGGATCGGAAGAAGACCCTGGGTTGAGTAATCACTTTGATATATGCTTTGCCCAGGTTGCGAAGGGGTTTTCTTTGGACAAAGAACACATACATTGTTACATAGATCCACTTTGTATTGGTCGTGGCTATGTCTTGTCATCTCGTAGATCCACTGTGTATTTTTCGTGGCTACGATCAGTCTGAGTCATCAAAGTATAGATCCACATTGTATCTTCAATGGCTATACCCTTTCATCAATACAATTATGGATCCGCAGTGTATATTATGGCAGCCATACCTTACAAATATCGATCACCCAAGCATAGGTATGCTTTCCTTGGGTTTTGAAATATGTCATGATATTTGTTGGATGTTTGTGTGCAGCTTCCGTCAGGTTCTCCAAGTCTATACCCTTTCTTGAACGTCTACAAACTATTTCAGTCATCAGTTCGTATATTTTGACTTCATACTTTGGGGGGCATTCTGTTACACGTCAAAATTACTCAACTAGATAAGTGTCGCATTGTCCCTATCAATCGTCGTAAGTGTCGCATCTTCCTTACAACTTTCGCAAGTGTCGCAAGTTGGTCACTAGTGTCGTAAATGATGTTCAGACATAATGCCATGATAACGACACTAAGGAAGCACTTATAACATCTCACATGACTGATTTGAAGGAGGAGAACTGGTTTACTGGAGAAAAAAAACTCTTGACACCTGAAAGGAACCCTGAAACAAAGGTTTGGAGGGGGAACACTCCCCTACTTTAGCTCCAAAAGTGTTGGCGCTCCCCTATGATGCTTCAGGGAGCGTTATAACGCTCCCCAGCCCCTTTTGGAGGAGCGCTCCTCATCTTGAGAGTGTTGACGCTTCCCCAAGGCTTACCAAGGAGCGCTACAATGCTCTGATGCCCCTTTTGAGGGAGCACACCCTATTCTGGGTCAGTTGTTAGCCCGTTGAGGAGAATGAGGAAAATATCTTTCGAGATTAGAAGGCAGTTGTGCTCGAATTCTTGGTTTCATCAAGAGATCCCTAACCTAAGGAGAAGGCTCCCAACTTGTTCTAAAGATAACTCAAGAGGTTAAGCCCCTCTTAACCTATATAAACAGGCTCTATGATGGTGGAAAGGGGGAAGAATTGAACATATGAAACTTATGACCTTGGAGGAAACTCACAGTCAGCCAAAGGAGAGTGATCAGTGAAGTTGTTGTTATCCAGGTTGTGGATATTTCAGGCAAGGGTTAGACGAAGGGACTTGACGAAGTTGTCGCATTCGCATCTACGATTGTAAGTACTGTTGTCGTTATTCTCATTAATATGACACGCTTGGCCTGTTTCTTTCTAGTTTGTGTTTGATGTTACATGAACTTGTCATTTATTGATAGATCTGTTTTCAAGCTAATGTCAATAGAGTAGGAAGTGGTCGTATCTTGTTTTGCCCACAGAGCTCAGCGAGGAGCAAAGGATTGGAGCGCAACTCGGAGCGTGCAGGGACAAACGTCGATTAAGAGGTACTTCTGTTATCCTTCCTTCTCATGTATTAGTTTAGATAGATTTGAAAGGAATTCAGTGTCCACGTTAAGCATTTTTCTATCTAGGGTTAAGGTCAAGCCTTAGAGGCGATCTACCTCTTTACAGGGAGATTTTCCTACAACAATCATCTTGTTAAAACTCATATTCAACCCACTAGTTTTCAAACTAGAATTAGAGACAAGATGTTTAAACCTTTAAGGCTACCATATCACCTTCATCCTTATCCTCTTGATTTCTTTGAGTCTCTTCCTCGGTTTTCTAGAGAGGATCATGTTACAATTGAGAGACACTTGGGGGCTTCGAGAACTTTGTTGATCAGTTTGAGATAGTACATGAAGATGTTACCATGAGATTGTTCTCCAAATCCTTTTTTGGAGATGCTACTGTGTGGTTTAAAGGTTTGGTAGTTGATTCTATTGGTTCATGGATCGAGCTATGCAACATCTTTTTAAAGTATTAGGGTGAGAACAAGTCCCTGCATCAATACCTCGTTGATTTTAATGCTTTGAGGAGAGGGGAAGAAGAAGCTATGGTTGGCTTCAACAAAGGGTTTTATAGAGTTTATCATAGCATGCCATTGGAGATCCAACCTTTTAAGGCTTTTGCTATGGTGTACTATTAAATGGCTCAGCATTCAGAGTTTGTCCTTCTCTTGAGAGAAAGAAAATATTCTTCTTTAAGAAGGTTGTTTGAAGATGCAAAGGAAGTCGAGGAGAATAGATGGGCTTGCAAGAAGATTCAAGATCAAACATACTTCGAAAATCTGCATGCACATGAACAACAAGATTGTGAGTATATTTCAGATTTGGAGCAGCAAGAATGTAAGTATGAATCATATTTGGGACAACATTTGACATTTTTTTCAAAGTTTTCATATTTTTCCACGGATCGAGATGTACATCATGCTTATGTTCATTTTCAAAATCAGTTTGAGCATGTAGTGGTGGATGATTTCATAGATAACTATATGTTTTTAGTTGATCATAGTCAGAATTGTTTAAGTCCTTCTATGCAATTATCACATGATCATGTTTATGAAGAGGAAATTGTCATTCTTGATGATAAAGAGGTGCTCGTGAAAACACAGGGAGGTTATCTCTTTCTTAGTAAAGGGAATTTATGCAATGGAAATCATCTTTTCTCAATCAACAATTTTGTGACTATGGTTTTGAGGATCCAATAGTATCCTTGTTGGAGTCATACTTTTCATATTCTCTAAAAATTTTAGATTTTATCATTTCACCAATATTCATGGGTGAGTATGGATTTCTAAAAGAGTCTATATCGTTGTTGTTATGTTCTTGTTATTATTCATTAATCAGTAGCAGAGACAAGATCATTTCAATATTAAAATTACTTGAATGGTTGTTGTGGAAGTCTACCTTTACCTGATCAAAATGGAGATCTGGTTAGAGGTAGGATAGTGTAGGAAATAAGCTCGCTTCTCGAGCATTTGCTTTCATTCAGTTTGTAGCAGGTTTATCAGTCAGTTTGCTTAAACAAGTGGCATATTTTGGCAGTGTTTCATAGGTTCTTTGCAAAGATGACTCCATATCCCAATGAATAAGGAAACTGGAACTGCATGTTCTTGGCAACTCACAGGGAGCATGCCATCCCTTGTGGAGCTAAATGTTAACACATAAGATTGTATGGGTCAAACAAATTCACCTTAGTTTTTTTCTTTGAGTCATAAAAAGTTTCAAAAAGGTTTTTTTCAATAATAGACCAAGGAACAAAAACGTCCTTCAGTTTATGCACAGGTGTTATGATTTGAGATAAATTCCCAAAATATAATTGCTATAGGAGGGTTCCTACACTTTTGAGCAACTCGACTTCAAGTCATTTTTTTCAGGGGTTTTGAGAAGGCATTTGCAGTTCTTGATGACTCCATTGTGTATAAGACATCGTAATATTTCCAACCATACCACTTTCAGCACAAAAATCCTTTGGGAAGGCCTCCAAACACCATCTCAAAGACCACGTTGTGTTTCTACTGAGAGCACGATGTGCTTCTGCAATGTTTGAGTGATTAATTTCAAACTTGGATTCTGAACAAATGAGAAAGTATTTTTGAAAATTGAGGAGGTTTTTGTTCATCAAATACCAAATAACAAAAACATCTCTCAGTTTTTCAAAATGTGTTATGGTTAGAGATATATTTCTCTACCTTTGAGACCTATTTTTGTAGAAAAGTTTGAGAAATTTGGAATTTTGACAATTTCAGGATGCACAGAAACGCAACGAGCTCACACTACACTTATTATCAAAGGCTCCAATGAAGGTCATACTTGCATGGATGGATAAATTTTGATGTGTACATCTCAGATATGCCTTCAGTTTTTCATGAAAATTCCTAATTTTGGAGGAAAACTCAGAAAACACCCCAAATTTCATGATTTTGCCATTGTTTTTCAACCCACGCTACGCTTATGGAGTAAGCTTGGGAAAATGAATTTTTGAATGTCTTACAAGTGGTATTTTTCAAGTTTCAAGGTTCATTTGGTTAGAGGACATCCAGGGCTACCTTATTGAACCTTCAGATCAGAAAAAATATGCATAAAATCTATCTCAAAAGATCCTCCAAGTGCACGCTACGCTTCTGTCAAGATGCACTACAGAATGTGTTGCAAAAACTATGTTCTAAGACTGTTGTACTAGTATTTTTGACTAGTTGAATTCCAAGAGGATTTCCGGGTGAATCAGGATGAATTTTCAAAATCCAAAGAAGGTTATTTTCAAGAACAGACCCAAGAACATTAACCTCTTTCATTTTTCACACAGGTGTTACGTATTGGGAGATTCAAAGGAATCTTTGAGCCCTATTTTTTCAGTTTTCATGATTTCTTGATTGAGACATGTTTTTGCGACACATATTCTAGCTAGCTGGAGATGAATTTCAAGAAACCGAGAGAGGTTTTTCTTTATAATGAGCTTATTTAAAAAAATTGTTCTCATATTTTACATAGCTATTGTAGTTTTAGAATTACAAGTGGAATTTTGAAGCCTAGTTCTCATAATTTTGCCTCCTGAAAAGAAGGAAATTAGTTAAAACGTGTCATTCTATGTTTGTAACTGTTTCTATTTTGGGAAAGGGGTTGGAGTTTGAATTGGTGATATGGAAAGGACCTATGGTTCTATATATTTCATGGTACAAAAGTAGATTAAGTTTAGAATGAACTAGTGGGAGGAGGCTTTTGACCCAGAGGAATTCAGAGTGTTGTCATTGTGTTCTCTTTCCTTTCTCTGTATCTTTTCAGACTTGTGATTCCTAATCAATGGAGATCAGTTTTTATTTTTCTTATTTCTATCTTTCTCTATGTACTAATAGTAATGAGTGACTTATTTACTCTTGTTATTATTCATACGATGATTGAATGAGGTATTTGTTCTTTGCATTGGTGATGTAGAATTTGTTAATACATAGATTTTTATTGTGAGTTGATTGTCTTAAAGTGATGGAAGTATCTCTGACATGTTCAGATCATAGTCTTCTTTTTCTCATTAAATTATCAAACCTATTTTCTGATATGAAGTTGTTAAGGCCACTTTTGTTGAAGGATATAGTTGGGAATGTGTACAGTAGATGAATTTGATTGTCTTTATGGTCAAATCCTTGTGACTTTAAAGCTTACCTTTCAAGATTAAATTTAAATTCTTTGCATGTTACCAAGATCACCTAATTACAGTCTAGGGTGACTCTTGGAGTGATAACAAGATCCTAAACAATATTGTTCCCAACTGTAAATATAAGTTGTCAGAGTATTAATTAAACTATAAATTATTGGGAATTAATACATTTGTCAGAAGGGATTACACTTAATGGAAGATTTAACATGATGCAATGTGGAGAAAATTTAAAATTTGTTTTGAACAATGTCATGTTCAAATGGGTTTAGTTTAGATAATTAACTTTCGGTTCTATGAAAATTTTGGGGGATTGAATAAAATTTCAAAAACTGTATTTAATGGTAAATGGAATGCCAATTATTAATTTATGTAGACAACGAAACCTCAAAATATCTCGATGATCCAACCGGTAAACTTTTATTTATGTATGGGACGAATTCCAAAGAGATACTTAAGAGAAATGAGGGTGACTAAGTTCAGCAGAACCCTATGTAGGGAGATGTGGTTGACTATAAGGAAAGTACCACAACAAAGAAATTAAGAAAACAAACCCTTGGCCTTACATTTTCACAGCCTTCTAGTAATGCAATTGTACCGCTAATTGGGCAACCTAGTGGTGATTTTGAATGAAAAGTTGCATGCTAACATGTCAACACCACCAGAACTAGGAAGCCTACCAGTGAGTGCATGCAACCCACATGCATCCTCGTACAATGTAGCTAGAAGCCTCTGTGGAAAACACAACAAACAAAGTTGGCTCTTTCATATAGGTAATGCATCCTAAACACTATGTGCATTGCAGTGAGATGCCTATCTTGCAATAATGAAAACCATACACATGCATACCCTACCATTTGTGTGTTCAAATGGATCCTTGATTCATGAGAGAAATGCACATATTCTGATATATACGATGTATTCACCCATCCTGTGATCCATATTTATGAGCAGAACGAAATGAAACCACAAATTTATAATGTTAACATAGAGACACATTGAAAAATAACAGAGATACAATAAAACTTGACTTCTATTAAATAAGAAATACGCTGAAAACTGTAAAATGCAAACTGAAAACAAGTTTGCTAGAATGGTGGCAGCTTATCTCTGAGAAGAGATGTGATGGCTACGCTCATTCGCATGAAGATGAGTACAATGAGGCTCTGAAGGAATTTTTACAATAAGGATGAATTCCAAAACCATATAAATCAAAAAAACTAACCCTATAATATGAAGAGGCAAAAGTCACGTGGGCCCTGTTGGGGTAAGTTAGTACATTAACTTCTCGGGGTCGTAACTTTTGCATACGATCTCCATTTAGGGTGAAAGATAGCTTGTTGGAAAGGTATTGAAGAGGAGATTAATTTAGGGGGATCAATCAAAGACTTTGGATATCATTGAGGTGCCCGATAATGAAAAAAAATCTCTTAGGCCCTCAAACTGACCCTAGAAGTTAAAAACAACTAAAAATAGTAAATTGCCAAAATTGCCAGAAAATTGTTTTGAACCAGTTGGAAAAGGTGGGTGGCCACCGATATCTGCATGGATCAGTCCTCCATCCTTAGGAATAAATTTTCTCCATTTCGTTCAGTGTCCCCATCATATGAGCAATTTTTTGTTGAATTTGGCCCCGGGTGAGCCACTTTCCTTGGTGTAGGAGTTGCCCTGCTTTGACAACTTGATAAAGTTGGATCCTCTGTTGGTGAGTGTCCTTGAACTATGTGTCCATGATATGATTAGTGGATGCATGTTCCATGAAATCAGGGTTGATCTTTGTTGGTTTCAATTTTTCTTCTATCTTCGAGGTGTCCAATAATGGTGGAAAATAAGGATGAAGGAGGTCCACATTGAACATTGGGTGCAAGCTAAGGAAGGGGGGTAGGTTGAGCTCAAAATCATTTTCACCCATAGCCTTTGTAATGGTGTAAGTACCATAATGGAGTGGACGAAGCTTTTGATGAGGCCATGTAAGGAGTTCTTTCTACAAATGCAACCAAACTTTGTCTCCCACCCAAAACTGGTGTGGAACCCGATGTTGATCATGGAGCTACTTGTACTTGGAATTTGACTTTTGTAAAAAATATTGATCCTGTTGGAGGATGTATTAGATCCACTCAATGAAACGAGTGGATTTTTTAGCTGTAGTTGGAGCATGTGACAAGTCTTCCTGGGTGGCCACAAGGGGTAGTGCAACATCCATGGGACCCAATTGTTGAAATCCCAACCCCACCTGAAAGGGGTTATGGCCAGTTGAGTTATGCATGGATTTTTTGTATATGTGTTGAACATAGGGAATACTCTCATCCTAGTTTCGAGGGTTCTTGAAATTGTACATGCACAAGATGTGCATGATCATCTGGTTGATGACCTCAGTTTGGGCATTTGTCTAGGGGTGGAAGGCAGTGGACTTGGTGAGCTTGGTGTCCAACAGTGACCAAAGTCTCGACCAGAATGTGTTGAGAAACTAACTGTCGTGATCTGAGATAATGGTTTTTGGTATCCAAAAGTGTACCCACACTAGTTCAAATAAATTATTGGCAGTTTCCTTCACCATGATTCTCTTCTTGCAGGAAGCCAAAATCACCATCTTGGAAAAGAGATCAACGACCAAAAAAACACAGTCATTTCCTCTCCTGGTGGAAGGGAGGCTCGACATGTAGTCCATTGACATGGATTCTCAGGGCCTTTTAGGAGTAGGAAGAGGAGTGTAAATACCTTATTTCTTGATGGCCATTTTGGCAATAGCATAGGCAGTGCAAGACCAAATATACTTGTTGACATCCTGTCAAAGTTTTGGCCAGTCGAAATGTCGATGCAGCACTGCCACTATCTTTTCCATGCCAAAGTGTCCTACCACCCAACTATATTGGGATTCCAAAATCAAATTTTCTCTCTCGCTTGATGGAACGCAGAGATGGCCCAAATGGCACAAAAACCCATCCTGAATATGAAAATTACCGACAGTTGTGTTGGCACCCAACATCTGGTATGTGTTGGGAAAGTCAGGATCCATCTCATAGAAGTGGGGCCACCTGGAAGTCTCATGGTCGCAAGAGTCTAGCACTGTGGTGAGTGTCATGACTGGAGGTCATCTGAGGAAATCAGTGACTCAGTTGGTACTTCTTGTCTTATAATTGATGTGGAGGTGGAACTGCTGCAAATATGTGGACCACTTCTGATGGTAGAAATTATGTAATTTACCTTCTGTCTACATGAACTGCAGTGACTTATGATCAGCATGGATGATTGTCTCCTTCCCAAGAATGTAATGCCCCCAATCGCGGAAATATTGCACAATGGATTACATTTATTTATCATAAGTAGGGTACTTATGGACAACATTTGATAGTGTCTCACTATGATAGGCCACGGGGTGGTTGTGTTGAGTAAGGATTGTTCCCACAACATAGTCTAAAGCATCTGTATGGATCTCAAATGGATATTCTAGGTCAGGTAATGAGAGCACTGGTGTTGAACATATGGTTGCTTCAGATCATTGAACGCTTTCTGTTGGGACAGGCCCAACACAAATTTTTCCTTACCACCACCTCTGGTTATTTGACTGAGGGCCCATGCAATATGGGAAAATCCCAACACGAACCTGTGATAGAAATTGGCAAGGCCTAAGAAGATTTGAAGCTCAGTGAGAATGGTTGGGGCTGGCCAGTCACAAATGACTTGGATCTTGGCTGGATCAACATGCACACCATGCACATCAACAATGTAGCCTAGGTATTGGACCGTGTCCATATCGAAGGGGAATTTTTCCAATTTGGCATATAGCTTGTGTTGTCGTAGGGTGTATAGAACCTAATGAATATGTTGCAAGTGTTCTACCCAAGTCTTATTGTAGATGAGGATGTCATCTAGATACACCACCACAAAAAAATTAGTGAAAGGCCGCAGGATATCGTCCATCAACCTCATGAAATTTGTTGGGGCATTCATCAAACCAAAGGGCATGACCAGCCATTCAAAAAGACCTTATTTTGACTTCAAGGCAGTTTTTCATACATCTGTCTATTCTATTGGGACCTGATGGTATCCAGAATTCAAATCAATCTTACTGAAGTATTTGTCCCTCTTGAGTTGATCAGGGATATTGTCAATTCGGGGAATCGGGTACCAGTTCTTGACTGTGATTTTTTTAGGGCCCAGTAATCAATAGAGAGCCATCAGGTCACATCTTTCTTCTGCACCAACATGATTGGGCTTCCACAAGGTGATGATTTGGGTTGGATGTTCCCCTTGTGGAGAAATTCTTGGATATGATGCTTGATCTCCTCATTTTCTAGTAGAGAGTGACGATAGACTGGCCCATTTGGTAGAAGTGCATTGGGGGTCAAATCAATGGAATTCTTGACCTGACAGTGAAGAGGTACTCCAATAGGTGATGAGAATATGTCTTTGTATTCTTCCACGACCTTATCCACTTGCTTCTGTTGCGTGGAGAGGTTAGTCGTGGAGGCCATGGATGTGGCTACAACCTTTCTCTCACTCTCAGAGTGAATCACGAAGAAGACAAACTTCTCATTCTTAGAAATGATCTTCCTGCATTGCTTGGAAGAGATCAATGAAATAGCACTAGATGGCACTATCTCAGGTATCCTGTACAATTTCCTGTTCAAATTAATAATAAAATTGTGAGGCCTAGACTCATATACAACATGACATTTTCATAAATAAGGTTGGTCGAAAAGAACATCACAAACTTCAAGGGGAGAAACATCACACAACATGTCATATTTAAATGTATTGATGTCGTACGATAGGCAACATTGTTGGATGATGCGAAGATCACTTTCTTGAAGGAGCCATCTAACGGTGTAGGGTTGCAGCTGTGGTGTTGTTGGCAGGGCTATCCTCTTTATGACCTCTTCTGAGATGAGGTTCTTCTGGATACTACTATAAATGATGAATTTTTGATCCAAATGGATATCGGTGGCCACCCACCTTTTCCAACTGGCTCAAAACATCTTTCTGACATTTTTGGCAATTTACTATTTTTAGCAGTTTTTACTTCCGGGGCCATTTTGAGGGCCTAAATGAAGGTTTTTCAGTATTGAGATCCTGAATGATATATGAATGCATATGGAGCCCCAAAAATGAATCTCCTCGACGATACCTTTCCAACGGGCTATCACACTCCTAAAACGGAGATCGTATGCAAAAGTTATGACCCCGGGAAGTTGATGTACTAGCTTACCCAAACGAGGCCCACATGACTTTTGGCGCTTCATCTCCTAGGGTTAGGTTTTTGGATGTCTAGGGTTTTTGGCATTCTTGCTTATTGTAAAAAGGCCTTCAGAGCCTCATTGTAACCTTCTTCTTTTGAATGCGTGTTTCCGTCACATCTCTTCTCAGAGATAAGCCGCCACCATTCTAGCAAGCTTGTTTCCGCTACATTTTACAATTTCAGCTTATTTCGTTATTGAATAGAAAACCTGTTTTACTGTATCTCTATTATTTTTTGTTAAGCACCTGTTAATAATTTGTATTCATTTTTTTCTACTCATAAAATCCAGATCAGTGGTATCAGAGTGGCCTGCTCCTTGTCGTCTTAATGCATGTCCCCAACGAGGTCGGAGTACAAAGAGTTGGGTCTCGAGCTTGTTTCTCTTGAGGACAGAAGCTCTCACACGCCCAAGAGTCCTCCCATGGCAGGAGAAAAGAAATATGATGGGACAATATATCCTTTCAAACTGTTGATTGAGAAATCCCTCATGCAATAGAGGAACGAGATGATGGATAGTTTCGCGCAAATCCTTCGGCGGCTACCAACAGGCGACGCATCTTCTTCGAACGGAGGCGCCGCCCCCTTCAAGGTACAAATAAACTTTGATATTCCTATATTTGAAGGTCATATAGACACAGATGTTGTAGAAAAGTGGTTGAATCTACTAGAAGGGTATTTTTATGTTCATAAATTTTTGAATAGGGAAAAGATTACTTTTGCGCTCCTCAAAGTCGTTCCCCATGTCAAAGATTGGTGGGAAACTTTCTGTGAGCAAAAGGAAATATAGGAAACCTCATTATTTTCAGTCATGGCCACCTGGGAATCCTTGACGGATGCTATTAAGGAACAATACTACCCTGTTGGAAGTTATGACGACCTATATACCAAATGGACCACACTGCAGCAAGAAAGAGACCAAGCAGTGCTAGATTTCACAAATATCTTCCATACCTTGTGCACCAAGTTGGGTATCAAAGATTTGGAGCGACATCTGGTGCTCAAGTATTGTGGTGCTCTGCATAGATACATCTAGACCGAAATGGAATTTATGGACATCTCATCCTTGGGCATGGCCTATCGATATGCCATCAAAATCGAGCAAAAGCTCAAACAAAAGATGCATCAATTTGGGCCTGGGAACCCCTCACAAAAAAATCCAGGAAAGAGTGGCCCCAACCCACCGAACAAAGGACAGAGAAAATATGGACAGTATCAAGACAACCAGTACAAGCCACAAGCAAAGAAGTACAAGCCAATAGAAAACCAATGTTCTATGGTTGAGTAACTCCATGGTAACTCCATTGGAAAAAGCCTGTGTAATGGTGATGCAATCGACATGCATAGCTGAATAGCCTTACGTAGAACTAACTATAGTTGGGATCCAGGCACAACCGTCCTTCCAGCTGCTAATCAAATCACCACACTTCTTCTCATTACGCGGAGTACTTTCCTTCTCTTATAATAACTCGCGGGTTAGTCCATTCTGTATGGGTACATTTCTATATGTTGGGATAGCAGGTTAGGTTGGGCGAGATGGCCTTTATGTGCTCTCCCTTTCAACAGGTTGAGGGATATAACATTTCTGCACTTGACAACACGACAGTCTGATTTATTACGTATGTAGTAACAACGCATGCATGTTGGAGTATGCTCGACTTTTCCTTTAAGTAAGTTGAGGAGAGGAGAGTGATCGATCGACCTTTCAATAAATAGGGATGGCTTCTAAAAACAACTCATAGTTCGGGCCATTCTGGAGTGTTCGTTCCATGAGGGCGGGGCATCCGTGGAACCAATTTCTAATTGGGTTTTTCAATTTCCGTCTTCATTATAATGCTTTAATCAATTGGAAATATTTAGTG
Source organism: Picea glauca (assembly GCA_000966675.3). Lineage (NCBI taxonomy): Eukaryota > Viridiplantae > Streptophyta > Pinopsida > Pinales > Pinaceae > Picea > Picea glauca. The sequence continues at coordinate 130,783 of JZKD02S2301665.1, read as the reverse complement.
CAATGTATGAGCAATCCCATATGGTTTCAAGCAGATGAGAAACAACAGCCAAGGGTCTCTTTTCAAAATATGCAGCGATGGCTTCTGGATCATATCGCAGCGGAAGCGTGTCTTTCTCTTTTGAAGTTTTATTATTATAGTTAACTGTAACAACAAAACTACTAACAACGGCTGCAAGAGCAGACAATAGCAATTGGAAGAGGGGATGTACTGGTACTTATAGCACTCATACTTAGCTTGTTTGAATAAATCCCAAGTGCGCTCCCTATTTGCCCCGCTATGGCATAATAAATCTTTTGCTGATCATCCACTGATATGTTGCTTAACTGTGAGATCAAGTATGTGCTTAAAACATGGAGTCGATCCAAAACGTTGAGTACAGAATGGCTAAGTTCTAATACATTTTGA
>JZKD02S2301665.1:109219-124192 GCA_000966675.3 Picea glauca | reverse complement strand
CCACCTAGTGTTATTTCCTTGATCTCTACTAAGCAATGCAGGAAGGTCATCTCACAGACGGGGAAGTTTGTCTTCTTCATGATTCTCTCTCAGAATAAGAGAAAGATCGCAGCCACATCCAGGGTCTCTGTTGCCGATCTCTCCACATAGCAGAAGCAAGTAGATAAGGTCATGGAAGAATACTCGGATATCTTCTTCTCACCTACAGGGGTACCTCTGCACTGCCAAGTCAAGCACCCCATCGATCTGACCCCCGGCGCACCGTTGCCCAATGGGACAGTCTATCATCACTGTTTGTTAGAGAATGAGGAGATCAAGCAACAGATCTAAGAACTGCTCCACAAGGGGCACATCTGACCCAGCTCATCACCTTGTGGGAGCCCAATCATGCTGGTATAGAAGAAAGATGGAACCTGGAGACTCTGTATTGATTACCGGGCTCTGAATAAAATCATTGTCAGAAATCGGTACCCGATTCCCCGAATTGATGACCTCCTTGATCTACTCATGGGGGCCAAATACTTCAATAAAATTTATCTGAAGTTTGGCTATAACCAGGTCCTGATAGAACAAACAGATGTATGGAAGACCGTCGTCAAGTCAAAGGAAGGAATTTTTGAATTGTTGGTCATGCCTTTTGGTTTGACAAATTCTCCAGCCACTTTCATGAAGATGATGGACAATATCCTGCGACCATTCACCAATACTTTTGTAGTGGTGTATCTAGATGACATTCTAATTCACAGCAAGACTTGGGCTGAACACTTGCAGCATATTCAGAAGGTTCTGCACACCCTGCGGCAGCACAAGCTATATGCCAACCTAGAAAAATGCTCCTTCGGCATGGACAAGGTCCATTACCTGGGCTACATCATTGATCATTATGTCATACATGTGGATCCAGCCAAGATCCAAGTCATCCGTGACTGGCCAGCCCCAACAACACTCACTGAGCCTCGGAGCTTCTTGGGACTTGCTAATTTCTACCGTAGGTTCGTGTTGGGTTTCTTCCATATTGCATGGGCCCTCAGCCAAATAAACAGGGGTGGTGGTAAGGAAAAATTTTCATGGGGTCGGTCCCAACAACAAGCGTTCGATGATTTGAAGCAGTGCTTGTGCTCAGCCCCAGTACTTTCACTACTAGACCTGCAGCATCCCTTTGAGATCGAGACAGATTCTTCAGACTATGCTGTGGGCGTCGTTCTCACTCAGCACAGCCACCCTGTGGCCTATCATAGTGAGACACTGTCTGATACTGTCCGTAAGTACCCTACTTATGACAAAGAAATTTACTCCATTGTGCAAGCATGCCGCCAGTGGAGACATTACATTCTTGGGAAGGAGATAGTCATCCACACCAATCATAAGCCACTGCAATTCATGTAGACGCGGAGAAAACTACAGAATGACTGCCATCAAAAGTGGTCCACATACTTGCAACAATTCCACCTCAACATCAAGTATAAAACATGAAGCACCAATCGCATCATTGATTGCCTCAGCAGACAGCCAGTTGCGGCACTCACCACGGTACTAGACTCTTGCGGCCATGAGACATCTGAATGGCCCCAACTCTATGAGATAGACCCTGACTTCGCCACCACCTACCAAATGTTGGGTGCAAATGCAGTTGTCGATAATTTCCATCTTCAGGATGGGTTGTTGTGTCGTCTGGGCCATATCTGTGTTCCATCAAGTGAGCAAGAGAAGCTGATTTGGGAAGCCCACTATAGTCGGGTGGCAGGACACTTCGGCATTGAAAAGACAGTGGCTATGCTACAGAAAAATTTCTACTGGCCGAAACTTTGACAGGAGGTCGACAAGTATATCAGGTCCTACACTGCCTGCGCTATTGCCAAACCGGCCACTAAGAAACAGGGCCTGTACACCCCTCTTCCTACTCCTGATAGGCCATGGGAATCCATCTCAATGGACTACATGTCGAGCCTCCCATCCACCAAGCGGGGAAATGACTGTGTTTTTGTGGTTGTTGATCGATTTTCTAAGATGGCGATTCTGGTTGCCTGCAAGAAGAGCATCACAGTAGAGGCCACTGCCAAGCTCTTCTTTGAATGAGTTTGGGTACATTTTGGAATCCCACAAACCATTGTATCAGATCGGGATAGTCGATTTATCAGCACATTCTAGTCGAGCCTCTGGTCACTACTGGACACCAAGCTCACCAAATCCATGGCCTTCCACCCCCAAACAAATGGCCAAACTGAGTTTGTAAATCGAATGATTGTGCATATCCTTCGCATGTATAATTCAAAGAACCCTCGCACATGGGATGAGAGTCTTCCCTATGTCCATCATAGCTACAATTGAGCCTTGTATAGCTCAATTAGACACAACCCCTTTCAAGTGGGGTTGGGATTCCAACCATTGCGTCCCATAGATGTTGCACTTTCCCTTGCGGTCACCTCGGTTGACTCATCTCCTTCTCTAACTGAAGCTAACAAAGCCACTCAGTTTATTGAGCGGATCCAGCACATCCACCAATAGGTTCAGGATATCCTACAAAAGTCCAATGACAAGTACAAATAGCACCATGATCAACATCAGGTGTCGCATAAGTTTCAGGTGGGCGACAAAGTTTGGTTGCACTTGCAGAAAGAACGCCTTACAGGACCCCATCGGAAGCTTCTCCCACTCCGTTATGGACTGTACACTATCACCAAGGCCGTGGGGGATAATTATTTTGAGCTCAACATTCCTCCTTTCCTTGGCCTACACCCAGTGTTCAACGTGGATCTCCTTCGCCCTTATTTCCCACCATTATTGGACACCTCAGAAGTAGCAGAACAACTGACACCAACAGAGCTCAACCCTGACTTCATACAACAAGTATCCAATGATAATATTGTGGAAAGACATATCAAATGCACTCAGCAATAAAGGATCCAGCTTTATCGAGTCGTCAAAGCAGGGCAGCTCCTGCACTAAGGCAAGTGGCTCACCCGGGGCCAAATTCAGTAGAAATTTCCCCATCTAATGGGGGACCTCAACGCAATGAAGACCATTGATTAATAAGGAGGGGGGATTGATCCAAATGGATATCATTGTCCACCCACCTTTTCCAACTGGCTCAAAACATCTTTCTGACATTTTTGGCAATTTACTATTTTTAGCAGTTTTACTTCCGGGGCCATTTTGAGGGCCTAAATGAAGGTTTTTCAGTATCGAGCTCCTCAATGATAACTGGAGCATAATTGAGCCCCCAAAATGAATCTCCTTGATGATACCTTTCCAACGGGCTATCACACGCCTAAAACAGAGATCGTATGCAAAAGTTACGACCCCGGGAAGTTGATGTACTAGCTTACCCAAACGGGGCCCACATGACTTTTGGCGCTTCATCTCCTAGGGTTAGGTTTTTGGATGTCTAGGATTTTTGGCATTCTTGATTATTGTAAAAATTCCTTCAGAGCCTCATTGTAACCTTCTTCTTGCGAATGCGCACTGCCGTCACATCTCTTCGAAGGGGTGGCACTTCCGCTTGAGGTGGATGCATCGCTTGTCGACATTCGTCGAAGGATTTGTGAGAAGTTGTCCATCATCTCATTCCACTATCACTCACGGGCTTCCTCGAGCAACATTTTGAAAGGATCTCCTGTCCCATCATCTTTCTTTTTACCCACCATGGGTGGTTTGTTGGGCATGCGAGAGCAGTTTTCTTGAAGAGGAAAAAGATCGAGACCCAACTCTCTATACCTTGACCACGTCGGGGACATGCATTAAAAAATGACAAGGAGTAGACCGCTCTGATACCACTGATCCGGATTTATGAGCGGAACAAAATGAAACCACAGATTTATAATGTTAACACAAAGAAAAAGTGAACAATAAGAAAGATACAATAAAACTTAACTTCTATTAAATAAGAAATATGCTGGAAACTATAAAATGCAAGTTGCAAACAAGTTTGCTAGAATGGTGGAAGCTTATCTCTGAGAAGAGATGTGACGACTATTCTCATTTGCAAGAAGATGAGTACAATGAGGCTCTGAAGGAAATTTTACAATAAGGACAAATTCCAAAACCCTAGACATCCAAAAACCTAACCCTAGAAGATGAAGCTCCAAAATTGATGTGGACCCCGCTGGGGTAAGTTAGTACATTAACTTCCCGAGGTTGCAACATTTGCAGACGATCTTTGTTTAGGGTGCACGATAGCTTGTTGGAAAGGTATTGAAGAGAAGATTCATTTAGGTGGCTTAATAAGATCCTTTGGATATAATTGAGGTTCCCAATCATGAAAAAACATCCTTTAGGCCCTTAAACTAGCCCCGAAAGTTAAAAACTACTAAAAATAGTAGATTGCAAAAATTGCCAGAAAATTGTTTTGAGCCAGTTGGAAAAAGTGGGTGGCCACAGATATCCACCTGGATCATCCTGGCATGTTTTTATTATTATAGCATGCACCTCTTTCAAAACTGGATTATCACCTAGCATCCTCGCCAAGGTGCTCACGACGAAGGTTTGAAATTGGTTTGGCTCACAACGAAGGGTTGAAATTAGTTGCAACTCTTTCAAAACCAATTTATCACCTAACATCCTCTCCAAGGCACTCACGAAGAAGGGTTGAAACTGCCTTGGCTCATAGAGAAGGGTTGAAATTGGTTGCTAAGCTAACCTTGAAGGTGATGATCTTGTAGGCTTTATTTCTAGTCTTTATTGCTAGTGGTTTGTTTGTCAACCTCACATTTCATAAGATCATACTTAAAGGGTTAATGCATTGAGGAAACGATATTGGTTGGGGATCAGATTTAACTCCTATTTCAACCCAAGTTCTTATTCTAACTTAGTTTGAGATAGGGAGTGTGAGTAGAAATCTTTCTAGTATCTTTGCAACCCCAAATAAACTGATTCTACGACTCCTGTTAAGGTATACATTCAACACATATCACTATTAGAGGATAGTCCCAGTGTCCAACACACTTTGGTTTTAGCTTGTGGATATTACAGAAGAGCGTATTAGAAATTGTAGAGCTTATGTTGGAGGAAGCCATTTTATCCATGAATTTAACAATGGAATCCAATACATTTTGCATTACGAAACTTGGTTTTTCATCTGGACCCAATGATCCCTTTTTCATTGATAATATAACAAATACCCTCAGAGCCAAATATCTATTTTCGAGTATAGTTGTTCCATAGTGCCAATTATTCTTCAATGATCTTCCTAATTCTGATTTCAACTCACTCTTTAAAATTTTACTAGGGAATAACTCCTAGATTTGTTCTCTATAGGGTGGGCCATGTTACTTCTATAATTTATGGTTGATTTCTCTATTCTGTTGTCTATTTGATTTTTTGTTTGCATTCATGTCAGGCCAAAATTTAGGAGTTTTTTAAGGATTTCTAAATGCTTTTTTCCCTTGATTGAAGTCACTTGTTATTTTCCCCTTGGAAACTATGTGAGTACTCACTTGTTCCATTTGATTAGGGTGCAATTACTATCCCCTTTCCCTCACAAAAGGAGCAAGTGCCTCTTAGGAAGTGCTTTTTCTGGCCTTCGAGCCTTTTTTTTCCTGATTTTTCCTCAGTCTGTTTGCTAGTTTGGTTGCTTGATTGTCTATTTGTAGCCAGTAACAATTTGTTGCATTGTTTCTTAGTTGCATTTAGCATTTATCAAAGAAAATAAAACACATTGTAGGTGTCTTTGCTTATTTTCTTGGTTTTGTCTGTGTTTGAGGTTAGGTGGTCTAGTTGCAATCTTAGTTTTTGCTTGATTGTTTGAGTAGGGTTTGATAGCTTTTAATTATTGCAAGAAAAGGAAAAAATTTCATTGAAGAATTAGTGCAAGTTGAATGCCAATGTTCTTATTATTTTTTCTACTTTGAGTCTTTGAAATATCAGTAGTTCCATGTCCATAACCCTTGAGTAATTAACAAACAACTAACATGTAATGCCCTATAGTTGATAACAAATAATAAAGGAAGAAAATCATAAATGGATTTAAAATAATAATAGGTGATAACAATTTAAAAAAATAATAAATTAACTAATAAATAATAAAATTATGTAAACTAATATATTAGAAAGGAAAGTAATGGAAAGAAAAGGGAAATTACTAATTGTAAGTAATAGAAAGTCTAAATGAAGAAGAAAAAAAATTACACGATGACAACTAGAACTCATGCATAGATCTTTTCACATGGATGGATTCTATTTAATGAAGGAAGAGAAGGGATTAAGGGGGTTTTTTTGGCTCAAGGAAAATCTTGACTTGAGTAATTAGAGGTTGGCATAGGAGGTTGATTGAGGGCTCAATGGGGTGTCAATTATGTTCATTGAGGGGTTGGTTGGGAGGAGACTCATCCTCCCACACTTTGTTGAGGCTAGATGGATGAATGATTGGAGTGAAACATTTTCTACAGTTTCACTGAGTTGATATCTATATCATTCAATTAATTTAGATATAAGAAAAATAAATTTACAAGATCTGATCTGCCATATATATATATATATATATATANNNNATGTGTGTGTGTGTGTGTGTGTGTGTGTGTGTGTGTGTGTTGCACAAGTTTTCGAAACGTGGGAATGTTGAGAATGTGGATACGAGTGTCCAGAAATATGATCCTATGTTTCACAAGCTTTCGGAACTTGGGAACGTTGGGAATGTGGATAGGAGTGTCCGGAATGAGTAGAAGTTTCCCCCAAATTTGCAGAAAACGTGAAATTGGGAGCGACAATAATATATATTAAAAAAATGTAAAAAATATTACAATGTATCGAGATAATGATACATTTTAAATCTTATTTTAATAAAATTGAAGGTCATGAAAACCCTAGTATTAGGATGTTGAGATTAATGTGGAAACCTTAGTGGATCCACTAAATTGTCATGCCCCTTGTAGATAATGCGAGCTTTCCATGTGAATTTGTGGTGGGAGTAGTTATGATTTAAATCCCTTGTTTTACGCACTCTCCCCTTCATTACATGACACTTTTTCTCCCTAAGATGTCTCCTTTCCTTAATGGCTAATTAAGTCATGAAGATGCTCTTAACTGTAGGGCCACTTTCCTTAATCTTGTATCATAATGGCATTAGTTACAAACAATAACAAAACAATAGTGAAATAAGAAGATTAAAGAATGATCATAAATGGCTATATTACATTACCTCCATAACCATTAGTGCCTAATTCTTAAATGTTTCCATCCATGTGGGTCATCTTTTAGGTATCAACCAACAAATATAGGTTTGGGCCTGAGGGTAGTTGTTACAGAAAGAGTATGCTAGGGGGTCTATGCTAATTTTGTTTGCTTGAAAAATTAGATACCAAATAAAAATTATGTTTTAACGCATGAAAGATATCCAATTTTTATTGATACTATGCAATTAATTCGAAACATGAACTTTCTCATCAAATTGTAGGTAAGGATTGGGTATATTTCTCAAAGAAAATGTTCAAATTCCAACACCAATATATTTATCATTGTCTATTTGGAATATGCTAAGTTTAAATTTGAGGATAAATAATATTTGTGTTTATGAATTAGTGTCTTGTCAAACCAAAATTATTCATTTGATCCAATTTGTTTCAATAAATAATTTTATAAAGATTATAGTTTTTATTCTTTTAAATAGATTATAATAATAATATTGGCAACCTCTCTGGGTGAACCATGGCGGTGTTAGTTAGGGTTCGATTCTAGTCGTGGGTGCAAGATACTCAAATGCTCTTCCCTATCCTAGCTTTGCATGGTCGACCCCTCCTCAACATTTTTTCGACCTTGTTCTCCTACTTTTGTGGCAACAACTACCTTGTCTAATGCCTCTTTTGGGGATCCTTTAGTGATGGATTGATCTAGGTAGATATTGGTGGCCACCCACCTGTTCCAAATTCCAACTGGCTCATCTTGACAGTTTTTAGTTCAATGCACTTCTCCGTAATGGGGACAATTATTTGTAATTGTGGGTTTTGGACTTATGGGGTTGTCCTAAAGCCCTACACTGCATCCATGTGGATATTGGTGTCCGCCCACCTATTCCAATTGGCTTATGTTGGAAGTATGCATGTCAATACATCTTTTTGTACTTCCAAGGCCGTTTTGGGGCTCTAAATAGGATTTTATTGGTTTTCCATAGTCAAATTGTAGACAAAGTCAGAGTGTGATGGAAAAATGTGTATTTCTCCAAAATACCTTTCCAATGGGCTATCACACGCCTAAAGCGAAGATCGTATGCAAAATTTACAACCCTGGGAAGTTAATGTACTAATTTACCCCATCGGGGCCCACATGACTTTTGGCACTTCATCTCCTAAGGTTAGGTTTTTGGATGTCTAGGGTTTTGGCATTCATGTTTATTATAAAAACGCCTATATAGCCTCATTATAATCATCTTCTCAGAGATAACGCTGCCACCATTCTAGTGAGTCTTGCACTCTGTATTTTTACAGTCTCTGTACATTTCTTTCATTAATATAAATCATGTATTGTTGTATTTCTTTGTTTCTAACAATTTTTATGTGTATTTCGTTGTAATATCTCTCCTTTCTTTTGGCTCCAAAAATAATCCGGATCATGGTTGCATCTTCCTCTCTTGTTGTCTCTATAGATCATGTGACTGAAAATATTGGGTAGTTTGCAAGATCTATGTTAGAATCTGATTATATATCTAACTCTCTTCCCTCCAGCAGTACCTTGGGTAAGGATTCTTTTAAATATGTTGTGCATAATGTTAATTCTTCTGATTGTTTGGTTGTTCAGGAGGCTCCAACTATTACTATTCCTTCAAGGAAAGGTATTGTCTCTAAGGCAACCTTTTACAACAAAAAGACACGTGTATGCCATTTCAATGGTCTTTGGTCGTGCCTAGCTAATTTCCACCACTAGACTTCATACTAATGATAATTTAAGATAAATGAAGAAGCTTTTATTTTCCCCTATGCAAATGGGTTTTTCATTGTGGTGTTCGATCTTGCAGAAGACAGAGATTTGATAGTAAAATCAGGTCCCTGGTTTTGGGGGAAGTCTAGATAACGCATGAAACCCAGATTCCATCCTTCAATCCATTCACTAATACTCTATACATGGCTCTGGTATGGGTTAGAATTCCAAATCTTCCTCTACGTCTTTGGGATTTACTCTCTCCCCAAGCTATTGACAACACCCTTGGAAAAATCCATTGCAAAAGAGAGAAAACAAAGAAGTACAATATCACTACATATGCCCGAATATGTGTGGAAATGGAATTTCGTAAAGGGATTTTGACAGAAATAAAATTGACAAGTGAAATCTACTCATGGTCACAAAAGATGGATTATGAAAATGTATCTTTTGGTAGTATAGTTTCTTTTGAAACATGACATATGGTAGTTCAATGCATGAAAGGCCCACACAAGCTAGGAAGCACTGGTGTAAGTCAACTTGGTGTGTTGGTGCTAAGGCAAAACATCAAGTGATTAGCAAGCATGAGCCAGATGACTTGGACCCACCCATGGATGAGCCAAAAATATAATCAAAAGAAACCAGAGACATCCCATTGAAAGAGAAAGATGTGGTATCACAAGATTCAATGAGAGAGGAATCAACTATTCCCCCATGTTTAGATCAGGGAGATGAAATCGTGCTTAGCCCTTAAACAAAGGAGAACTGAGCAATCCATGAAGAAGAGAAGACTCTAGAACAACCAAGACCTTCAAACCAAGGCAAACTAGGATTGGAGGGAGCAACATTGAAATCATCAAAAGCAAAGGAAGCTTGGACAACACTAGTAAAGAAGAAAGAACCTCTTTCAATAGAATAGTGAATAGTGACAAGAAGCTGAACATGTAATCCAATTTAGACATGTATTATTTATGTATTTCATTAAGTAAACAATTTGTGTGAATTTTCTCATGCAAGAAATTTTGGAATGTATATTCGACGAACACAAGCTTTCTAAAAACTTAGGAGCTGACAAAATTATGTAAAAGCATAGAACTCCCTAATCTTGTTTTTGAAATTCCAGATAGTCCTACGTAACTCCTATTAACTCTGCTACAACGCTTTTATTATAATATATATATTTAAATAACAAATATATGTAGAACTTAATGACCAATTTTTTGGCTATGATCATATACTACTCAATGAACATACAAGCAAAAAAAAAAAATTATATCATAGAACCACTCATTAAAAAAATAAAAAAAATTTGACTCATTAAACTTTTAGGAACTAGTTATTAGAAAAATCTAAAAAATTGACTAATTAGATTTCTAGGAACGATTCAAAGTATGCACCATGTTTTATGTGTTAGTGCCTTTCCATCCTATCGTAGTAATGTGGTATCTCAATAAGAAATGAAAAGCAGTAAACCAATTATTAGCTTACTCCATAGTGTATAGAGTAAACCTCTAAAAACCACCCTCATTAAAATAATCTTAAAAATATACTAACTAAAAATAATCTTAAAATTATACTAATTAAAAAAATCTACACTTCTATAACCAAAAATCGAGCTCCTTCGAGTGTAATGTCTTTTCGGGGCCTCAATCAACTGCAGTAGTTACACAATCAGTGTAGGCATACCGTATTGACACCTCCAAGCTGAATTGACAGTCCATTGCACTATAGTATTGTATGCAATGGACTGAAATACAGCCAAAAGAAAAATCGGTCAGTCTTAATCTCATTGTGCGTTTGGTCAATTGAAGAATGAAAGTCAACAGTTTTCTTGACTTTGCTACTCGTACGTTCAATTGACTGACTTGGAAGAAAAATCAGAACTTTGGTTACGTCCAACTGCCCGACTTGAAAGTTTACAGTTGACGTGACTTTGGTTCTTGTGCATGGACAAAAATCTGTACTTCACAATCCATTTAGATTTTGGGGAGAAAAACCTGGCTACTTGTGCGTCCAACTGCCCAACTTACAAGAAAAATCAGAAGTTTGGCCAATTGGAAGAATAAGTACGAAAGTTAACAGTTTACTTGACTACTTTACGTTTAATTGTTCAATTACCAATTAAGAATGGATCATGCAACAATAACAATGTTAACAATGGTCAGCCCTGCATGTGCGTGCGGGGCTTCGTCCCAAAGACAGGCGCGAATGGAAATCTCAGCATATAAGGGAGTAAGACGTCGTTGCATTGAATTGAAGCGTGAATGCATGGAGCAAGAAAATGCATAGATAGATCCACGAATTCAAAGAGTGTGCTATTGGTATGATCTGACACGGGAAAGGAGATTATTGTCATTTTGATTGTGAGATTGTTGTATCGAATTCAAGGAGGAGGTCACGCCCAATTTCATGGGCTCCTACTATTCCAAGACCAAAGCCATGGTCGAAGATCTGTTGAAGAACTTCGAGAACGTAGGAGAGAAGAAGCAAAGATCTTATTTGTTGAACGTAATTGTTTCATGTTAAAAGAAGATTGTGAATCGGTTAGAAGCATTTTTGTGGTATATAAGGAGTTGGACACCTCTGCACCTCTCAAAATCCAAGGATGTTACTCTTCCTAACGGTAGATTGTTTTATGCGGTGTGGTGGCAGAATGTTTTCTAAAGTAATAGATTTTAATTTGGGTTTGTAAATTACACTACGAAGATCCAATTATTGAATAGAGTAGCATAATTTAAATTAGTGGTTTTGATGTTCTTCGGTGCCGAGAGAATAAATCATTAATTGATTATGTCCACATTCTATCAGATGTTGGTGAGACTTGTTGTACTTCGGTGCTTCAAGATAGTCAGTTACATGTTATTCTTGTGTATATTGTTGTAGATGTGTTTAAAGAAGGTCAACTGTATGATTGACTGCTGAAAATATTCAGTAATCAGATCATTGTCCTATATAATTGTCGAAATTTGCTCTTCAAGGAGAGATAATTCAGTGTCAAGGCTATACTTTGGGGTATTCAACAAGCGTCAATTCTACAAATTCGTTAATTATGATCAGAAGCGTTGTCATCTTAAATGAGTTGAAAAGGAAACTTGAAGATAAAGAGAAGAAAGAGATTATACCGGATGATTTCAAAGTGGATAGGAGTGTTGATGAAGACCAGTTAGACAAAAAGAAAGACAACTATTAATATTGTAATTTGTTATTGAGTATTGTAAGTTTTTGTAATGTAAGCATTAAGGAGAGCTTGTTGGAGATAATGCTTCCATTAATGTTGTGTGCTATGTTTGGATTTGATTTGAATCTATTGGAGTTTTGTTGGAGGTTGTTGAGAGATTTTCTCAACAACTATCTCTATGTTTGGAGATAGTTGGATCTAATTCCAACTATATATACATCTAATATTGTGTGTAATATGAATAATAGAAATTAATATTTGTGTATATAATTAGCACAACCACATTATAAAAGTGGTTGATATTCAATCATTTTTATAATAAATATGTAAGTTTCACATTAGGATTAGGGTTTTATATTAGAGTTAGAGTTAAAGTTTTAAATTAAGATTAGGGTTAGAGTTTTATATTAAAATTAGAAATTAGAGTTAAAGTTTTAGATGAGGATTAAGATTATAATTTCATATTAAAATTAGGTTTTCAAATGTACTCCATTTATAAGTTTAATAATATATTTATTTATTTATTTAATAACTTTTTATATAATGTTTTATAAATAATTATTTTATTAACTATTTTTAACTTAAATAACCTTCCACCAATTTAAATAACCTTCCACCAATTTAAAATATCAAAAATAACCTAAAATATTCACAACAACTAAAATTTTAAATAAATCATTGCAACATATTAAAACTTACCTACATAAACACACTAAAGAACCCTTTCACAAATAATTTTGTTCATGTGAGAGTAATCATAACTCAATAAATTTTATAGGATCGGCTATGATCCTAGTGGGCTCGTTGGCCAATATTCCAAAAATCCTTCTTATTATTGCCTATTCATACGAGATTTGGTATCATTAATTATTTTGTTATTGACAAATCATTTCTTGCGAATGAGATTTGGTATCATTAATTTATGGTTATTGATGGATGTATTTCTTTTGAATGACTATAACTATAAGTTTGATTTATCTAGTAACTAAGCGTGTATTCAACTATTATTAAACTTAGCTATTGCTAACCTACATGTCTGCATATGGATCCATTCAAGAATAATAATAGGGTTGTGAATATATAATTGAATATTATTGGGTATATAAAAAACAATTCATCTTTTGACACAGGAAACCAAACTTCTAATCTTAAACCATCAATATGTTGTTTATAGTTTGTTCTCAGGTCTACTGAGACACGATCCATCCAACTGCTTGCATGTTATTGTGGTACCTGATCACTGGATATCCAAGTAACTAAATATCGTTAACCAATGAGACACGATCCATCCAACTGCTTGCATGTTATTGTGGTACCTAATCACTGGATATCCAAGTAACTAAATATTGTTAACCAATGAGACATGATCCATCCAACTGCTTGCATGTTATTGTGGTACCTGATCACTGGATATCCAAGTAACTAAATATCGTTAACCAATTAGAACATTAACCAATTAATAGAGATTAATAATAGAGAATTTAATAAACTCACACTTAGATGATATGGATATTCATATGCATATAAATATGAGAATGCATGTTGGATTCTCGTACCTGCTCTCTTGGCACTGTATAGGAGAGGACAAAAAATAGGGTGCAACAATATGAAATCATTTACTCCATTCTTGTATGTATATGCAGGCACCCAATCATCCACTCTATAAACTACCTTTAGCTGAGCATAATACTAGGTAACATCTTTGAATTCGTGATCTAGGCCAAAGTGTGATATGTTGTTTTCAAGACCAGAGTCATCTTGTTGAACATTCGTGATGAATTGCTTGAACACAGGTTGCAATTGGAGGGTGGCCTGCGTAGAACAGAGAAAAATGAGGATCGCTTGAACATATGTTGCAATTGGAGGGTGGCCTGCGTAGCACACAGAAAAATGAAAAGATCAGTAGTTGGAGGGTTGCCAGCGTAGCACAGATAGAAACAAAAAAATCAATAGTATTGATTGAAATTGAGTCGGTGAATCGAAAAAGTGTGTTTCTCATTAAAAGTGGAACACCACAGACATAATACCATAAAATAAAATGTCCTTCAGCCTACCAACATAAACAAAAACGCTAATATGTGCCTTCCAACATAAACGGAAACGCCAATACATGGAATTTAGTAGTCCTATCCATGGCATTCAGTAGTCCTATCCATGGTGCTCCCTTTGGTAGTGAACAATTGCACTCCATCTTTTCCATACCACTATGTGTTAATATTTTAATTTTTGTTAATTCACCAAAGGTGACAATCATCCAAGGAACACACACAGTAATTTTTAAACATGATTAAGTAAATGTAAAAAAATAAACACATAAACGTATGTCTTTATAAAAGCAAGGAAGTTAATAGTTGAAATCATAGTCATTCATTTATTGTGATGACTAAGAATATTCTATCCATATTAAATCATGTCCATAGAAAACCTATTAAGAATTAAATGTAAAAGTGTTGAAACTACATAGAATAGATCTAGCTAAACAATAATACACACATTTGCAAAGATAATTGGAAAAAGAAGAAGAAGGAGAGAAAGAATGGAAGAATTCTCATTAACTGTTGTGAATAATGAATAATTTACACATGATATACTATGTATAACTGATCCAGGTGGATATTAGTGGCCACCCACCTTTTCCAAATGGCTCAAAATCGCTTTTTGGCAATTTTGGCAATTTACTATTTTTAGCAGGTTTTAACTTCTAGGGCCATTTTGAGGGCCCAGATGAAGGTTTTTCGAGATCAATGTTCTCAATGATAGTTGAAGGCATAGTTTATCCCCAAAATGAATCTCCTCGAGGATACCTTTCCAATGAGCTATCACACGCCTAAAACGCAGATCATATGCAAAAGTTACGACCCCGGGAAGTTGATGTACTCACTTACCCAAACGGGGCCCACATGACTTTTGGCGCTTCATCTCCCAGGGTTAGGTTTTTGGATGTCTAGGGT
>JZKD02S2301665.1:74552-109169 GCA_000966675.3 Picea glauca | reverse complement strand
CCCCCCTCAAGGTACAATGTATGTAAAAAGAAGAACTACAGTTGCTAGGCAACTGTGTCCTTCACTTCAAGACGACCTCGCAGAGAATGGAATTTTTGCTCAGTGAAGGTCTTGGTGAAAATGTCTGTCGTCTGGTCCGCTGAAGGACAAAACTATAAGTCGATGATCCTCTAAGTCCCAGATGTAGTGCATGTGGATCTCGATGTGCTTCATCCGCTGCCTCTGAACTGGATCTCTGCAGAACTTCAGAGTGCTCTGGTTGTCACAGCAGATGATGATTAGTTGATGAAACTGAATGCCAAAATCAGTGAGAAAATGGTGTAGCCACATATCTTGAATGGTTATGTTAACTACCCCTATGTACTCTGCCTCGGCTGAAGATAGAGCAATGGCAGCTTGCTTCTTTCTCGACCAACAAATAGGCCCGAAACCAAGACTGAGTGAGTAACCAGATGTGGACTTGCAATCAATGCTATTGCCAACCCAGTGGGAATCAATAAACCCAATGAGATCTAATGTAGATTATGTTGCATAATCAATCCCAAAGGTGATGGTGCCTTGTACGTATCGAAGGATATGATTTTTAGCTTTCCAATGTAGCTCATGCGGCTCTTGCATGAACGTGAAAACTGCGCCAACTACATATGAGAGGTCTGGTCTGGAATGTGTAAGATACAACAAGCTCCCCACTAACTGTCTGTACAATGTCTTGTCAACCAATGGAGTCTCCCCGCCATCCTCAAGTTTGACTCTTGATAGGAAAGGAGTCAAAGCATACTTGAAGTCTGTCATGTGACATCTCTCAATGAGATCTCGTGCATACTTGTCTTGAGACAATTTGATGTCTAATGCATCCTGATTGATCTCAAGTCCAAGGAAGAAGTGTAGTGGACCCATGTCCATCATCAAAAACCTGTCATGAAGAATCCTCTTGACTGCAACAATCACTGAAGTCGAGCAACCGGTGATCAACAAATCATCGACATACAGAACTAAAAGTAGAAGTGAATCATTCGTCCTGAGAATGTATACATTCGGGTTTGATTTAAAATGTACAAAGTTCTGTGACAACAGTTAGGAGTCCATCTTGGAATACCATGCCCTCAGAGCCTACTTGAGGCCATAAAGTGACTTCTTCAGTCAACAGACCAAAGATGAGTCATGCATAAATCCCTAGGGCTACTCCATGTAGATCTCCTCAGAGAGGTCATCGTGAAGAAATGCATTTTTCATGTCCATCTGATGGACTTCCCATCCCTTGGTTGCCGCAATGGCAAGTGTCAATCGTATGGAATCCATCTTCGCTACTGGAGCGAAGGTCTCATCATAGTCAATACCATGAACCTGTTGAAAGCCTTTGGCGACAAGCCTGGATTTGTATCTATTGATCTATCCATCCACTGCGCTCTTGGTTCTATAGACTCATCTGCATCTGACAAGTTTCCTTCCAGAAGGAAGAGGAACCAGATCCCAAGTCTAGTTCTCGAGGAGGGAGTTGTACTCCTCCTGCATGGCGAATTCCCAAAAGGGATTTCTAGCAGCCTTGCCATAAGAATGTGGATCTAAAGACTGAACCAAGAAAAGATGCCTGGAAGGAAATGGTTCAGTGGTAGTGAGTGCAACAGGAGGCTCCTCGAAATCAGATCAAGTCCTCCTAGTATCAGTTGGATCACCTACGAGATCCCCTGCATCCTGAAGAGTAGTCTATGCCCACTTGGGCCTCTGCTCAGACTCTGCAACTGCATCTGGATGCTCTGACTCTATATCTAACTGTACTGACTCTGAATCTGAATTTGAATCCTCTGAGTCCTTTGAATCCGAACTCTCATCTGAAGAAGAGTCGGCATGTGCATGCTCATCATCTCGGACAGGTGGAAGAGTAAAGGTGTCTGCATGCGGCTGTTGAGGTACATGCGAGACACTTTCCTCGAATTGGACACTACGCTCAATGATGAGTCGGTCCGAGGAAATATCAATAAGCCAATATCCCTTCACATCATCAAGGTATCCAACAAAAATGCACTCAGTGCTCTGTGGATCAAGTGGCTTCCTCTTTTCAGAGGGAATCCTGGTCCATGCACGTGAACCAAAAATATGAAAGTGGGTCACTTCCGGTTTGAGGTCGCTCCAAGCCTCGTAGGGGGTCTTATCCTTGATAGATCTATGGGGAGATCTATTTTGGATGTATGTTTCACAGTTAAGTGCTTCAGCCCATAGTGCTTCAGCCCATAGTATCGGTGGTAGTGACTTTGCATGCAACATGCAACATGCCATCTCCTTTAGAGATCGTTTTTTCCGCTCAACAACTTCGTTTTGCTACAGAGTGTGGGGAATTGTATGCTGCAACTGAATCCCCGCCTCATGGAAAAAATTGTGGATCTCATGAATCACATACTCTCCCCCATTATTAGTTCAGAGAACTTTGATCTTCTTTCCGGACTGTGTCTCAACCAAAGCTTTGAAATCTTTAAGGTTTTGAAAGACCTCAGATTTTTTCCTGAGAAAGTAAATCCATGTAAAACGTGAGAAATCATCAACAAAAATGAGGACAAACCTCGCTTTCCTGATAGATGGATGAAGAAAAGGACCCATGAGGTCACTGTGGATCATATCTAAAGGTGTGGAAGCTCGTTGAGACTTTCCCTTGTTGAATTTCTCTTGAGGGTGTTTTCCGAGAACACATTCCTCACATACTCCCTTGGAGAAATGGATGTCTGGTAGAGCATCAACTAATTTTTTCTTGCTATGTCGTTGCATGTATCTGGAATTCAAATGTCCAAACCTTTCGTGCCATATCCTACTACTTTCATCAACATGAGTAAGCAGTCGTAGATGTCCACAGAATTTGGTGTTAATACAAATTTCTTTCCGGTGCCAGAATTTTTCATTTGATACACAGATAGAAGGTTGACAGAAAGCTTGGGAACATGCAACACATTCTCGAAACTTCTGTTGGTGAGTTCAATCCTTCCTTTGCCGGTGACTTCGACAGAAGCGTTGTCCCCCATCAGAATAGGAGGACCTTTTCATGCATCCAATGAAGAATAGACTGCTTCTGAGGAATCCATGTGATGTGATGCTCCTAAATCTATGATCCAAGCATCGGGAGAGGAGTTGATGGCAATCAAGGCATAACTAGAATTACCTTTCCTGGAATTCAGATCTTCTGGCTTATTCTTCTTTACACCCTTGGGGATGCGATCTCCAAGGTTGTTTTTCTGAAGTATTTACATTATATCTATTTGTTTTTGCATGCATGTGGATTCTGAATGGAATCCTTTGTGATAGTATGTGCATTTCTCTCCTTTTCTTCCCTTTTCTCCTTTGGATCCGGAGGCATCGGTGAAGGGTTTTGTGTACCCTTCCTTCTTTGTATGTGCATGAGATTTCTGTTTATATTTATCTTTATATTTCTACTATTTGTGGCTACCATCATGCACAGTGAGTGCATGCATCCTTGGGCCTTTGATTGTGCCCATGTTGATGAGCTTGGTTTACTCTTGTGTCAGGGATTCGATAAAGTCCTCAAGAGAAGGCATCTTCTAGGTGGCTCCAGAGGCGAATCTAACAGTATGGAATGTGGATAGGAATACAGAGAATTCAGGTCCAAGATTTGAGAGAATGGTGAGAACCATTTGTTTCTCCTCCACCGATTTCTCAACCCTGCAAGCTTTGAGTTGCGATAGTAAATCCTTGAATTTTGTAAAGAAATCTTGGATATTGTCGAATCTTTTTGGATCCAATGTGAGCAGCTCCACCTCCAACATGTGTCCCCTCATCTCATCCTGTTTTCCAAAGAGCCCTTCCAATATTTTTCAGACTTCATTGGGATTCTTACAAGAAGATATATGAAAAAGGAGATCGGGAGAAATAAGATTGCAAATTGTTCTGAGTGCCTCATTCATGCGATTTAAGTACTTGGATTTTTCTATGGCTGATGTTGGTTCTGTATCTGTATTCATGGTTAACATATACAACCCTCTGGATCGGAGATGTATGGCTATTTTCTCCTTCCATGCAAAATAGTTGTAAGGTGTAAGAATGAATTCTTTTTGGAATTCCATCTTTTCGTTGTCTTCAATATTTTGTACCTACAAGAAATTTTGGTGTAGATTTTGCTTAGCAGTCCATTGGCTCTGATACCATGTAAATGTGTTGAACCTACATAGAATAGATCTAGCTAAACAATAATACACACATTTGCAGAGATAATTGGAAAAAGAAGAAGAAGGAGAGAAAGAATGGAAGAATTCTCATTAACCGTTGTGAATAATGAATAATTTACACATGATATACTCTGTATAACTCAATGAGTTAGAMTTGAGGTGAACCAAGTCGCCATAGTGGTGGTMTAGAGTGATCTGGACACACACCAACAGTTACGAGAGTGAACTGCCACCTATTCTAGTCTCTCAGGCAGTTATGAGAGTAAACCACCACCTAGTTGAGTTAACTAGTCAACTAGTCTTCAGTTAACTGACTAAATAGAGAATAGTGAGTAGTTAAATCAGGGAATCAAGGCTAATGCACCACTCTGGTGATGATACTAAGGCAAGGTCGAATTAGCATGGTGATGATCCCAATGCAACATCTAAATTCAACTCAACTAGTCAAACCGAAGTGTCAACTGAAAGAGAATATTCTCTAGGTGGAATATTCTCTCCTAAAATATAGGAGACTGGATAATGACTAATTATGACAAATAAAAAAATAAAAACATTAGGAAAAAGAAATCATAGGTGTGTGTGAAGTAACTCCAACACTAAAAACCTATTAAATGTGCCCATTTCCAATAGGTATATGCCTCTCAACGTAATCATTACTATGGTTGCTCTCTCTAATTTTATGTGGATTTTCATCTAAATATTTTACACACTTATCGAAGTAAGAATAAATGAATCCTCCCAACTCCCCATCATCCTACAGCTCTCTCTAATTTTATGTGGATTTTCATCTAAATATTTTACACACTTATCGAAGTAAGAATAAATGAATCCTCCCAACTCCCCATCATCCTACAGCTTTTATTGGATATGTGAATCGTGAAAAATCGGAGGTTTGGCCAATTGGAAGAATAAGTACGAAAGTTAACAGTTTACTTGACTACTTTACGTTTAATTGTTCAACTCCGAAGAAAAATCACAAAGAAAAATTCATTTATATTTGTGGTAAATATCTATATTTTACAATCGATTTAGATCTGGGGAGAAAAATCTACACTTCAAGTTTTAGGAATTTATAATCAATTTACCTTTGGGAAGGAAAAAATTATATTTTAAATTTTTAGGAATTTTTCATTTTATTTTGTGTTTTGAATATTTAAAAAGTAAATAATTATGATAAATAAAAAATTAGATAAAAATTAAAATCTATATTTTTTCTAGAAACCAACCACCATTCAAATAAAAAAGCAGTGGTCTAAATGTTCTATCTTTTGGAAGTTTTCAGGTGGATTTTTTCATTTGAGTTTGTTTGAAATTCGGTGAGAAATGGTTGGATCTGTGGATTTGAGTGACTAATTTTGTATAATCCAAGTGCCTCAGGGTTTTTCAGCGGGCTGAATCCATTTATGCATTCAAAAATGCAATTTAAACAACAGAAAATAGCAATTTTGTCCAAATTTACATTGCTAGATTCTTATAAAAAAAACTCAAAAGGTAAAATGTTTAGCCACCGCCAATAAAATTTTAAATTTTTTAAAAAGAATCTACACTTCTGGGAACCAAAAGTCCAACTCTGTGATGTGAGGTTTTTAGGGGCTGTAAGACATTCAACCGCAATAGTAAGCAATCAGTGTAGGCATACCGTATTGACTCGTTCAAGTTGAACATACATCGTTCATTGGCCGGACTGCATCCATGAACACGTTATAAGGAACTCTTTACGCTCTGGGAGTATTGTATGGTAATAGAGTATCTCATCGATTTCAGAATGGGAAGTGGAATTTGCATGAGAGATCAACTTCGTGGGCTTGATCTCAAGATTGTATTCCAGCATGGCCTCTATCCACTTGCCTCTCCTTCCTTCATGGTTAGGTTGAGTTAGGATATCCTTTATTGAGTTGTTGGGCACATACGTGATGACATGGGATTGCAATATGTACGTCCTGAACTCTTTCAAGGCTTTCACTAAGGCGTATGCTTGTTTTTCCATAATGTCGTACCTTAGTGGAGCATCGTGCAACGTCCAATTGAAATAGGCTATGGGTTTTTCGAAGCTTTGCTTGTCTTTTTGCAACAACACACCGGCGATAGTGTGTTCTGAGGTGAATGAAAACAGGATGAAATCTTTCGTAAAGTCTGGACTGGCTAGCACATGAGATTTAGTCAACGCCACCTTGATATCCTCAAAAGACATCTTGGCCTCCGGGTTCCACTTGATCTCGTTTCCCTTCCTGAGCATGCATGTTATGTGCTTTATGATTTCTGCCAGGTTTGGGATGAATCTCCTTAAGAAGTTTACTTTTCCTAGGAAGGATTGCACTTCGTTTTTACTATGTGGAGTGCCGATCTTCAGGATTCCTTCCACCCCGTTGGGGTCTATCTTAATGCCTTCCTTTGAGATAATGTGCCCCAACAAATTCCCTTCTTCCACTCTGAAATGTGATTTCTTTGGGTTTAGCGATATTCCAAACTTCCTACACTTCTAAAAAATTTTCTTCAGATGCTCGAGGTGTTGTTCAACGGAAGCAGAGTATATTTTGATGTCGTCTTGATAGCTCACAATGAACTTGTCTTTTTCGTTGGCAAATGCTATGTCCATTGCCCTCTAGAAAGTGGCACCAATGTTCATCAGACCGAAAGGCATCTTGGCATACATGAACATTCCCCATGGAGTCATGAAAGTCATTTTTTCTTTGTCGTCTGGGTGAACCATGATCTGATTATACCTTGAAAAACTGTCCAACATGGACATCTTCTGGGACCCCGCCACCTTTTGTAGGATATAGTCCATTTTAGGAAGAGGGTATTGATCTTTGAGGGACACTTTGTTTAAATTTAGGAAGTATACGCATAGTCTTATCTTGCCACTCTTCTTTCTTACGGGCACCAAATTAGCTACCCATTTAGAGAATCACAAAGAAACAATAATTTTGGCATCGGAAAGTTTCTTTACCTCTTTCTCGATCAACGGAAATAACAGGGGGTTTATTCGTCTTAGCTTATGTTTTAAAGGTTTATGATCTTCCTTGAGAGGGATAACATGTTTGATCACCTTAGTGTCATACACCTTCAAATCATCATAGCTTCATGCGAAAACGTTGGGGAATTCCTTCATGAGCTTGACGTAGTCTTACTCGACTTATGGGCTAAGTGCTTTCGATAATTTGATCATTTTCGAGTTCTCCTCAGTCTCGATATTGCAATCTTCCACGTCCTCTTCGCTTGCAGTGATCTTGGGATTTTTAGCCACGTCATTTTCGTCAAACAACTTCTCTAGCGGCACTAACCCCTTTGGAATTATGTTATTTTTTAGTTGTATTATGTCCCTTTCCATGATCTGGTTCTGGAAAGTGTTGTCATTATTGCGCACATCTGCACTCTCATCTTCATCATAGCAACATTTGTCATCAATTTTTATGTTAGCGAACTCGTCGCTCATCCGAAGAAATCTTTCTACCTTCTTGTCCTCCTCAAACACCTGCCAGTATTTGATATTATCAGGCACTGCCGACCTGTGTTTGACTTCAATCTCATATTTTTTGTTTGGGAATATGGGGATTTTGAAAATCGAGGCCGAGGTGGCCAACGCATTGGAGACCTAATTTTTCTTCCTTGGGATAGCAAATATGTCATACACTGAAAATTCCTCGAGGAGGTCCAGCGCCAAGTTCCTATATGCTCTTAGCCCGGGGTGTTTTGTTTGATATATCCCTTTAACCTGGTTTATGACTAGTTCGGAGTCTCCGCGCACTGCTATCCTCTTTGTGCCTGATTCTTTCAACACCTTCAGGCCCAGAATCAATGCTTCATACTCGGCCATGTTGTTTGTGCATTCAAACACGAGCTTGTATGAGCACAACTTTGTGCCCACTTTAGGGGGGCTTACCCATACGCTAGCCCCAGCCCCTTCTTTGTTGACCGCGCCATCAAAACCCATGTTCCACACCCCATTTTCCGTGTGGTCTTTCGGGTCGATGCACTTTGTTGTTTCTCACGTGGTTTCCTTGTCAGTTGTCATGATGGCTATCGACTCTTCCTTTTCAAAACTTAGGTCATTGTGGAATATGGAATAACCAACTTCAATGTCGATGGAGTATATGGGGCGGTTGTTTGGTTGTGTCTTACTGCTCACCATGTACTTTAGCAACACCTCTCTATACAACCGTTTGTCCTGGCCAAAAATCGGAATGGTGGTGTATGACATGTCCATTTGCAGGGTCCCTTTTAATTTTGCAGCCCACGATATGGACAACAACATGCCAAACTTGGGGGGTATGTCTGCCACTATGATGTCCATTACCATGTTCTTCTAAGGAATCTGGGCCAACGACACGACCAAGTCTTTGATGAGGCCTAGGCACTTGACTTTCCTCGAGTCAAAAGAGAAAATGTCCTTATAAGGTAAGGTGATGTCCAAACCCAATTCGTCCATGATCACCTTTGGCATGAGGTTGTGTGACATCCTTGAATCCAGCATGGAATTGTGCAAGGTCATTTCGTGGACATTTAGATTGACGTAGAATGGAGGGACATCCTTAGTATCACTTGTCTCTTCAACACGCGGACCAAACAGGATAGCAGGGTGATCATCTTGGACATTCAAAGTATCGTGGGTCCCTCCCATTTTAAACATTTTAATAATTTGCTCCCGATACACGCCCTTTCTAATAAGCTCATTGAATGGGACAAATTTTTTTATTTTATCCATTTCATGCTCAAAATTAAAAGGAGGACAGACTTTCTCTACCTCTTTCCCACCTGCTTCTCAGCTTGCTTTTGGAGTTTTATTCGAAGCCTCCTCCTTTGAATTCGCCTTCTCTGCCACATTCTTCATTGCGTTGTCCTTCCTTGGTCGGCTTGTGGAAGGGGTATCTGTCGAGGGTTTCCTTATGGCATTAGTTTGCTGAGGCTCGATGGACGATTCCTTGCTCCTGAGGTTATATTTCCTCTAGAACTACATGATGGCGTTGTGATAACCCTTTCTGAACTCTTTCGTCTCCCAGGACAACCTGTCATCGGTTTCCCCTATCCATGCATCATCCGTCTCGAGCATAACATTGTTGTTTCTGCTTATGTACCGATCATGTTCGCTCTTTGTCAAGAACACACACGGATTCTTGTCATCACAACAATTCATTTCATCCTTGAACATCTGATCAAATTCTTCATCCACATAGTTGTTTTGGAATGGAGGTCTTGTCTGTTGGTTTCCTTGATCTCTCTACTCCCTTTGCTCCCTTTGTCTAATTTGAGGGACTTGGCCCCTCCTGAGGTTCTGATTCCTGGGTTGGGGTTTCTTCTGTTCCCGGGCAGTGGGACTATTTCCCACAGACATTTTCTCCATTAACTTCTCCATGATCCTCATTATTAAGTCGATTTTTTTCGTCTGAGGACCGAGATGTTGATGGTTGCACGTCCCCTTGGGGCTTCTTATCACCTTTTTTGAATCTCTGTTTGATTTTCCCCAAGGCGATCATATTTACCTCGATTTCAATCACATTGCTCATTATCGTGTCTAGACTTACTGATCTTCTTTCTCTCAACAGCAGGGAAAAATCGTTGTCAAAGGAGTTTGCATATCGCAACTACGCAGCACCAGGAGGTGGCTGGAATTCTGCGGGAATAGAGTTATAGACCTTCATTAAACGGGATGAGAATTCTTGCATCGTTTCTTCCGGTGTCATCTTCATATTATTGTACAGTGTTAACAACTGCAAGGGGTTCTTCTTGTCTCCCCATCTGTTAATGAAGGTCATTTTGAATGCGGCAAAGTCCTGAATATTTGTTGGTTGCAGGGATTTAAACCACTTTCTCACCTCCCCTGCAAAACTCTGCGCGAACAACCTCATTTTCGCATCTGCATAGTCTACCTCCTCCAGGTCGACGAAGTCATTGAACCAATCCAGATGCTTATGGGCTGAAATGTTCCCTTCAGCATTGTAGTGTTTAATTATTTGGCTGTAATTCTGAGGCAAGTCATGCAGTTGGGCTGGCAGAATGAGAGGGGTGAATCTGGCAACCATGGTTCTAGGAGGATTTGGGGTTTGAGGGATATTATTAGATATCAGGTCTTTGAATCTCTTCTGGTAAAAAACTATCTCATCCAAGCTGGTTTCCGACTTAGACCTAAACAAGGTTTGCTCAAATAGTGCGTCAAACTCAAGGTTGTCAATGCTTTGCGCGTCATCTTTTGGTAAGGACATACTTCTGTGCAGATAATAGAAAGGGTCTGACGCTTGCTCTCTAGTCCTACGTATAATATTCTCGGGGGTCGTACATAGGCTCTGTGGGGTTTGGGTCAGGATTCGCTCTGGTATATATCGTCTTTGGAACTAGGGTTCCTGAAACTACACTACTTGGAGCTACTGGTCTTTTTTGACTGGAGTCACCGGGGTAAAGGTTTCAGCTGGTACGGATGTTTGTCCCTCTGTTATCCTCAGGGGTCAAACTGCAATGTTAGTCGTTCTCCCAGGGAAAATTTATTCAATATCGTTCCCCGACAACGACGCCGAAATGTTAGCATTCCGTAAATCTGTTCGACTGATAAAAAGATGACGAAGGTAACTTTTTCAACCAACTTTGAGACCCAAAAGTAGCCTTTCATATCTAGAGGGGGATGTCTTGGGAGGTGCAATATTCGCACAGGATATGGATTTTAAAGCAATGGCTAGGTTTAACACCTTTGATATAATGGGTTATGGTTATATTGGTGCAAGAAAATAAGACTTGGGCTATGGAGTCAATTCAAGAATACAACTGAAACAAATGACTCGGTGACTGAACTTTGAGAGGATAAAGGCTAGGAGAGCAATAGTCTTCAGTGAAAAATAGTAATGTGTGAAGAGGAAAAATATAGGAAGTAACTCAGAGCACCGTTGCGTGTGAATTTAGAGTTAACTTTTTAGAAGAAAAACGTTTTGTCTAAATGGTGCGAACAAGGGGTGTTGCGCAGCGAATCCACAGGTTCAAAAATTTGTTCTGAATTAGATAGAAAAAGATATGAATAAAGATAACAGGAAGCATGTACACGAAGAGGGAAAACAATACATCCAACTGCTACAACTAGAATCTTTTCATCAAAATTACAGGACTTTTGCATTAATTTTTGGTAGAACTCAAATTACATACAATAGCTACTGTATGTACCAATTTTTCCAACTAACCTAGCTTACATTGAAAAGATCAAATATATAAATGAGGGCGTCACTTGGGCTGCCCTACTCTTCTAACTGCTAACTCTACAAACTAAGGGATTGATTGTTCTACGTTACAAAACTCTTCGCATGACGTTTTCCAAAAATAGACAAAAGTCACATCTGGCTACATCATGATTGTTGTAATCCTCCACAGGGATTTGGTTTGTCGATCAGGGATTTGGATGGAAGTGTCTGTCAGAGTCCCACTTTTTGTTGTAACTACTTTGATTTTCTACCATGTGTTCATGTGCTGGGAGAAAAAGTGCATGGCAAGTGGAGGTAGGCAGTCACGGTCATTATGAAAATGGAAAAATGTCTCGGGCAATGTTTCCTTAAAAAATTATCAAGATTTGTCGTTCATTTGCGAATACAGGAAAGGACTCGGCTAATCTTATTTCTTTTTCTCACCGGCGAGAGATGCACTGACTATCTCTTTGGCCGCTTCACATTCTCTGGAGTGTCTAGCATTCCTTTCTTCTGACAGCCGTTGTGCTTCGCGCAGCTGTACAATCGTATCCTGCACTTCTCGAAGCTATCTTTTTAACCACATCACGTTCCCTTCGAGACCTTGTGTTGTTGATGCTTCTGTGATCTTTGTCGCCAACTATTGTCTCAGCTCCCTATTTTCTTGGTATAGTTTGACGATGCTAGCTTTTCTTGCTTCAACTGTTGAGTTGTCTCTTGATCATTTGAGCCAGAGGCATCCATCCTTCTTGTCCTACCCCCGCTTTCTCGGCTGGTACCTTCCAAAGGCTCCAAGCGGACGACGCGCATAAGTAATTTTTTAGTGATCGATCGTGCACGCGGTTCATCTGATATTCGAGTTTCCACAACTTCCTTGTTCTTCCTTGGTCTGCCTCTTCTCCAAGGTATCCGCTGATGAGGAGACAAGGCTTCTACTGTCTTTCTTTCCTACGCAGTTTCTCCCACTCTAGGTTCTGTGCTGTGTGATGTCATCATTCCTGTGAGTGACAGGAAAATCCCCTTTTATCCTTGGGAATGTCTGTTGTGAGTGAGAAAGAATCCCAATCACTTTGGGGCTCGGGTCTATCAATTCTACCACTTCATGCGCCTTTATTCATGTTTTGAGAAGTCACCATGCGTGCAGTATATCGGGCGGATGCCCAAAATGAAGAATTCGATTGACGTGGGACTACAAGAAAACTTACAGACATATCCTGAATATGATTTCACGAAAAAAATGATTGTAGAAACTCTGGGATTTATAACGGATCGGACGGAAGGAAGAATCATTCCAAAATATATTGAATTCATGGCGACTAGATGTTGCGAATCGAACCAGAGATATTCCATAACACATCCCTGTGTACAAGGTACAGGCGATAAGGTTTGCAAGGCATGCGTGATGCGAACGCTGCAATTTTTCATTCCTTCGACCCTCATGATGAATTGATAATAGCTACAACACTTGCCAAAATGACTTTCATTAATTGCTTGACTCGACCTGGGGTACGTAGAGATTAACTTTTGATAGGATCAGACTCTCTGGGAATGACATGCCCGTACTATTTACGTATGCTTCGAATCTGACACCCCTTCCCATTTCCAAGGGCCAACCGACACTTACTGATTTAGACCCTTTCATTTTTACGTACCTGACTTCACATGTTTGGACGCATGGGTCACAACGCGACTAAAAAATGACTCTAAATGGAAAGAAAAATGGCGGTGCTAACAAATGGCTCCAATGGGGATGTTATGCTCCCCATGAGGTAGCAAAGAATAGTAGACCAAGTTCCTGACCATTGGGCCTTATTTCGACTCTTTCGCACTGTAATACAAAAAACAAAACACAACCTAAACCTATCAACCTAGCTTCTAAAGACTCAACATAAACTTAGGGCCTTCACTTCGGGCTTCAATTTTCTGCTGACCTATTGACTTGACACAAAAACTAAAATGACTATTTACAATGACAAATGACTCAAACGAATTTTATTTTGTCAGATAATGCTTGAGGAACCATTTACATGCCCCCAACCAAAGCATTCTCCATTTAATCCTTCTAGTAAATAAACATTGTTCCCGCAATAATCGCTGATTTTGAATGGACCCATCCAAAGATGGTCGAACTTTCTGTTTTTTCCTTTGTCCTCATTTCTCATGTCCCATATCAACACTAGATCACCCAACTGAAAATCCTTTGGCTTGGAATGCTTGTCAAAGGCCTTTTTTATCCTTTCCTGGTAGAGTTGTGATCAATTGTACACTTGTTCCCTCATCTGTTGTGTGTGAACCAGCTGGTTTATTCTTCTTTGTGCATCATTTGGCTCGGCCTCCTGCTCTTGCAACAATTTTCTGATGGGCAGCCCCAGTGTAGTAGGGAAAATTGTGTCTCCACTATATACAATCTGGAAAGGTGACGTTGAGATGGACTTCTTGGTGGTAACCCGATCTACCCACAACGGGTAGATAATCTTTTTATGCCAAGATTTCTTATTATCCTGGAGTAGCCTTTTGATGATCTTGGTCAGTATTTTATTTGAGTATTTTGCTAGCCCGTTTCCTTGTGGGTAGTACGTTGTAGAATGCCCTAGGGTTATATTATAATCTTGACAAAAATTTTCCATCCTCTTAGACTTGAATGCGACCGCATTGTCTATTATGATCTTGACGAGACATATGAACCTCGACAAGATTTTTGTCTCCAGAAATTGGATGATGATTGTGTCAGTAGCATGTTTCGTGGGGAACACTTCTATCCATTTCGTGAAGTAGTCAGTGGCCATGAGTATCCATTTGTGCTGTGTGGAGGATGGCAGATTTATTTCCCCTATGAAATCCTAAACCCACTGCATGAAAGGTGCTTCGACTGAGATCGGCTTTAGTGGCAGGGGCTACAACTTTCTTCTTCCGTGAAAAATATGACATTCATGGTAGTTGGAGACCTCTTTGTACACGTCAGGGAAGATCATAGGCCAATAGTAACCTGCCATCAGGATTTTGTGGATGGTGGTTTTCCAGTAGTGGTGTCCTCCACATCACCTTTTTGAAATTCTTGTATGGCCTGCTTCGCATCATTTTCCAGCAAACAACTCAGCAATATTCCCCTAGGGTCTTTCAAGTAGAGTGAATTGTCCAGGATGCAGAAATTAACTGCTTTAAGCTTGAGAAATCTGGCCTTAGTCTTACTTATGCCCAGAGGGACTCGAAGGTTCTCCAACACATAGATGATTTCTACATACCATGGTGAATCGATAAACTCTTGAGACACCTGCGTGGTATTTTCTTCTTGAGGACATTTTGACAGATCAACGATGAAATTCATTCCTACAACATCGCAGTCCAACTATTCCATTAACTTCGCAAGGCCCTAACCCTTGATCAGTTTCGTGGACTTGATATCAAGATCGTATTCCATCATGGCCACTATCCCCTTACCTCTCCTTCCTTCAGGGTCAGGTTGAGTTAGGATATCCTTTACTGAGTTGCTGGGCACATAAGCGATGACATGGGAGTGCAATATGTATGTCCTGAACTCTTTCAAGGATTTCACTAAGGCATATGCTTGTTTTTCCATAATGCCGTACCTTAGTGGAGCCTCGCACAACATCCGACTGAAATAGGCTATGGGTTTTTCGAAGCTCTGCTCATCTTTCTGCAACAACACGCTGACGATAGTGTGTTCTGAGGCGAATGAAAACAAGATGAAATATTTCATAAAGTCTGGACTGGATAGCACATGAGCTTTAGTCGGTGCCACCTTGATATCCTCAAAATACTTCTTGGCATCCGGGTTCCACTTGATCTTGTTTCCCTTCCTGAGCATGCATGTTATGTACTTTATGTTTTCTTCCAGGTTCGGGATGAATCTCCTCAAGAAGTTTACTTTTCCCAGGAAGGATTGCACTTCCTTTTTACTGCACGGAGTGCCGATCTTCAGGATTCCTTCCACTCTACTGGGGTCTATCTTAATGCCTTCATTTGAGATAATGTTCCCCAACAACTTCCCTTCTTCCACCCCAAAATGTGTTTTCTTTGGGTTTAGCGATATTCCAAACTTCCTACACTTCTAGAAAAATTTCTTCAGATGCTCGAGGTGTTGTTCATCGGAAGCAAAGTATACTGTGATGTCATCCAGATAGATCAAAATGAACTTGTCTTTTTTGTCGAAAATGCTATGTCCATTGCTCTCTGGAAAGTGGTACCAACGTTCATTAGACCAAAAGGCATCTTGGTGTACATGAATGTTCCCCATGGAGCCGTGAAAGCCATTTTTTCTCTATCGTCTGGGTGAACCATGATCTGATTATACCCTGAAAAAAAATCCAGCATGGACATCTTCTGGGACCCCACCAATTTTTGTAGGATATAGTCCATTTTAGGAAGAGGCTAGTGATCTTTGAGGGACACTTTGTTTAAATTTAGGAAGTATACGCACAGTCTTATCTCGCCACTCTTCTTTCTTATGGGCACCAAATTAGCTACCCATTTAGGGAATCGCAATGAAACAATAATTTTGGAGTCGAAAATTTTCTTTACCTCTTTCTCAATCAACAACAATAACAGGGGGTTTATTCGTCTCAGCTTCTGTTTGAAAGGTTTATGATTTTCCTTGAGAGGGATAACATGTTGGATCACCTTAGTATCATACACCTTCAAATCATCATTTCTCCATGCGAAAACGTTGGGGAATTCCTTCATGATCTTGACGTAGTATTGCTTGACTTCTGGGATGAGTGCTTTTGATAATTTGATCATTTTCGGGTTCTCCTTAGTATTTATGTTGTAGTCTTCCATGTCCTCTTCACTTGCAGTGATCTTGGGATTTTTAGCCATGTCATTTTCGTCAAACAACTTCTCTAGTGGCACTAACCCCTTCAGAATGATGTTATTCTTTAGTTGTATTATGTCCCTTCCCATAATCTGGCTTTGGAAAGGGTCATCATTACTGCATGCATTCACGCTCCCATCTTCGGCGCAGCAACATTTGTCATCAATGTTTATGTTAGCAAACTCGTAGCTCATGTGAATAAGTCTTTCTACCTACTTGTCGTCCTCAAACACCTGCCAATATTTGATATTATCAGGCACTGCCGACCTGTGTTTGACTTCAATCTCGTGTTTTTTGTTTGGGAATATGGGGATTTTGAAAACTGAGGCCGAGGTGGCCAACGCATCAGTGACTTAATTTTTCTCCCTTGGGATAACAGATATGTCATACTCCAAAAATTTCTCACGGAGCTCCAGCGCCAAGTTCCTGTACTCTCTCAGCCTGGGGTGCTTTGTCTGATATATCCCTTTAACCTGGTTTATGACTAGTTCAGAGTCTCCACGCACTACTATCCTCTTTGCACCTGATTCTTTCAACACCTTCATGCCCAGAATCAATGCTTCATACTCGGCCATGTTGTTTGTGCATTCAAACGCAAGCTTGTATGAGCACATCTTTGTGCCCACTTCAGGGGGGCTTACCCATACGTCGGCCCTAGCCCCTTCTTTGCTGACCACGCCATCAAAAACCATGTTCCACACCTCATTTTCCGCACAGTCTTTCGAGTTGGCACACTATGTTGTTTCCCGCGTGGTTTCCTTGTCAGCTGTCATGATGGTTGTCAGTTCTTCCTCTTCAAAACTCAAGTCATTGTAGAATATGGAAGAACCAACTTCAGTTTCGATGGAGTATATGGGGTATTTGTTTGTATGTGTCTTGTTGCTCACCATGTACTTTAGTAGCACCTCTCTATACAATCATCTATCATGGCCAAAAATCAGAATGATGGCATATGACATGTCCATTTACAGGGTCCATTTTAATTTTGCATTCCACAATCTCGATAAAAGCATGCCAAACTTGGGGGGTATGTCTGCAACTACCACATTCATTACCATGCTCTTCGAAGGAATCTGGGCCAACGCCATGACCAAGTCTTTGATGAGGCCTGGGCACTTGACTTTCCTCGAGTCAAAAGAGAAAAGGTCCTTATAATGTTTGGTGATGTCCAGACCCAATTCATCCATGATCAAATTTGGCATGAGGTTGTGTGACACACTTGAATCTAGAATGGCATTGTGCAGGGTCATGTCGTGGACCTTCAGATTGACGTAGAATGGAGGTACGTACCCATTATCACTTTTCTCTTCAACACGTGGACCGAACAGGATAGCGGGGTGATCATCTTGGACATTCAAAGTATAGGGGGTCCCTCCCATTTTCAACATCTTAATAATTTTCTCCCAGTACTCACCCTTTTTTATTAGCTCATTGAATGGGACAAAGATTTTGATTTTAGCCATTTCATGCTCAAAATTAAAAGGAGGACAAACTTTCTCTACCTCTTTTCCACCCGCTTCTCGACTTTCTTCCGTATTTTTCTTCGAGGCCTCCTCCTTTGACTTTGCCTTCTCTGTCGCATCCTTGGTCATGCTGTCCATCCTTGATCGTCTTGTGGAAGGGGTGTTTGTCGGGGGTTTCCTTATGGGATTAGTTTGCTGAGGCTCGATGGATGCTTCCTTGTTCTTGAGGTTATATTTCCTATGGAACTTCATGATGGCGTTCTGATAACCCTTTCTGAACTCTTCCATCTCCCAGGACAATGTGTCATTGGTTTCCCCTATCCATGCATCATCTATATCCAACATAATATTGTTGTTTCTGCTCATGTACCGATCATGTTCTCTCTTTCAACACGCGTGGATTCTTTTCATTGCAACAATGCATTTCGTCCTCGAACATCTGATCAAAGTCTTCATCTTCATAGTTGTTTTGGAATGGAGGTCTTGTTTGTTGGTCACCTTGATCTCTCTACTCCCTCTTCTCCCTTTGTCTAATCTGATGGACTTGGCCCCTCTTGAGGTTTTGATTCCTGGGCTGGGGGTCCTATTTTGCCCAGGCAGTAGGTCTATTTCCCACAAACATTTCCTCCATTAACTTCTCCATGGTCCTCATCATTAAGTCGATTTTTTTGTCCGAGGACCGAGATGTTGATTTGTTGAACGTCTCCTTTGGGCTTCTTATCACCTCTGTTGAATCTATGTTTGATCTTCCCCGAGGCCATCATATTTACCTCAACTTCAATCACATTGCTCATTATCAAATCTAGACTTATTGATCTTCTTTCTCTCAACAACAAGGTGAGATTGTTGTCAAAGGATTTGGCGTATCGTGACTGTGAAACCCCAGGAGGTGGCTAGACTTCTATGGGAATAGAGTTATAGACCTTCATGAAACAGGCTGAGAATTCTTGCACCGTCTCTTCTGATGCCTTCTTCATATTATTGTATTGTGTTAACAACTACAAGTGGTTCTTCTTGTCTCCCCATCTGTTAATGAAGGTCATTTCGAATGTGGCAAAGTCTTGAATAGTTTCTAGTTGCAGGGATTTAAACCACTTTCTCACCTCCCCCGCAAAACTTTGCGCGAACAACCTCATTTTTGAATCTTCATAGTCTACCTCCTTAAGGTTGACGAAGTCGTTGAACCAATTCAGATGCTTCTGGGATGAAACGATCCCTTCAACATTATAGAGTTTAATTATATGGTTTTAATTATGAGGCAAGTCATGCAGTTGGACTGGCAGAATAAGAGGAGCGAATCTGATGGCCATGGCTCTAGGAGGATTTGGGGTTTGAGGGATATTATTAGATATCAGGGCTTGGAATCTCTTTTGGTCGAAAAATATCTCATCCAAACTGGTTTCCGATGTAGACCTGAATAGGGTTTTCTGAAACAGTGTGTTGGCCCTTGGTTATGGAAGTAAGTAAAGATCAAGGTAGAAAAGACGAAATGCGAACTGCGTGGAAGACACAATGACTTATACTAGGTTGAAGTGAGCAAAAGAGCAGAAAAGATAGAGTGAAGTAAGAGAAATAAATTCGTTGGAAGAGAAGATCGAGGATGACAGATCAACAAGAAAGATGGATCATGCAGAACTCAACAAGCAGAAAAAGCCACCAACGGATGATTTGGAGCACCTCGTGGGAAAGAAGGAAAGACAGGTTGGAGAAGCCCGAAAAATGTAGGTCAAGTTGACCTAGGGTTTTAGACACCTAGGGTTTTGGTATCTATGGTTTTGACACCTAGGTTTCAACCTAAGGTTGTCGGTGAGCTATTGTAATGTATAAATAAAGGTCAAGAGGACCTGGGATGGGTTGGTTCAGAGTTCCTTGATGTTATGAAGTGTGATTTTTGTTAATGTGAGAGATAAGTATTGTGCTGTGAGAGCATTCAATATTGTAAGATCTTCAGCTGGGTGTGAAGATCAACGCTATAGCTGGGTGTGCAGGGAAGGGAGAAAGAGAGAAGGGAGAAAGAGGGAAGGGAGAAGGAGAGAAATATCTGCAAGCGAAGAGCGCAGATAGAATTGTATGCTTCCACCTAATATATTATAAAGCACATTTCTGTGGATGTAGACCTAGGGAGAGGGTGAACCATGTATATCTTGTTGTTGTGTGTGATTGATGTTGCGTTCTTCTTCTTTTTGCTACATTGTTATTGCATTATTGTGTTAGATTTGAGAGTTTATAATGTCATGTCAAGAGCAGTAGATCACTGGTTCGATAACACTATTGGAGGGTACATCACTGAGTTTTCCATCGACAAAGTTGAGTCATATAGCCAAGCAAAGAGTTATTTCTTTAAGGGACCAAGAGGAAAATTTTTACACTTCTTAAAGTTGAATATCAAGATTCTATTGCATGAGAATAACATCTTGAAGATACAGTAGTTGGTCCGATTGAAAAGCTAATGTTCGAGAATTCAGACAGCAACAACGATGCAGAGGTGGGACATACGCGCAGTGGGAGAATCTTTAGAGAGGTTCCTTTGGTGAACTTGTTTGAACAGAACCACAAAACATTGGTACAAGAAAAAGGGTTTTACAGTGGAGAGGAAGAAGAACTATTGAACGAGGAACATTCAGAGTCTTCTAGGGAAGAGGAAGAGAAAACTGAAGAGCCTCGCTGGGAAGAATAAGAAACTTTAGGAACTGCACAGACTGTCGAAGTAAGTACTATTACTCCTGTTGTTTTAGAAGCATTAAGAAATCCAAGCAGTCAGAGTCACCAAAACACTCAGAGCACTTTCACTAGTAGTCCAACACATACTCCGTCAGGAAACCTAGGAAGATCTATGGCAGCTGAGATGAGGCTCCCTATCTTTAAGGGAGATGGATATGAAGATCCTGATCAACATTGGTTTTTATGTGAAGTTGTATGGAGTATTAAGAATGTCACTGATGAAGCAGTTAAGAGAGCTTAATTTAGTACTACCCTAAGGGACCGCACACTAAGCTGGTACATGAAACTTGTCCAAGGAATTGCACAGCCTAAACCACTAAATGAGATCAAGAATGTGTTGGTTCCATAATTCAAGAAACCCAAGTTGAATCAAAATGCATTAGAGATGAAATAAATCAAGCAAAGAGTAGCTAAACCTATTTGGGAGTTTGATCAGAGGTTTAAAACCTTAACGGGCTGGCTGAATTTTCAGATCCTAGACGAGAAGAACAAGGAATGGTTCATTGCTACCCTCTTACCACACATCAGAGTCCCTCTGATGTAGTGGAAGATCGCTTCACAGGCTAAGGAAATGGAGATCGCCATGAAACTAGAATCAACCCCTATAGGAGAATCCATCTCGGGTATGAGTCAAATTTTTAAGTCAGTTAACTAGCTTGTCTCTGCAGGTCGAAGATATGAAGAAAGACAAGGGAAAAGATAAAAGAGAAGAAATCTGGTGTATCAGATGCAAATGAGAAGGCCATGACAAGGAGAACTATCCCCTATTTTACGAGTACTTGGCATCTGGAGCTCAGAGCCTTTTGAAGCAAGTTACCCTACCTTGGTGCGAGGTATGTAGAAATAGACATTGCCCTGGTGAATGCTATTACATGCAAAAAATATGTTTAGACACCCACAAATATGTATTGCACGTTCTGTAAGTCAGTAGGGCATGATGATAGGGATTATAGGGCCTATGACCTCATGCATGAAAGGTCAAGGGATATATGCAAAATTCAAGGAAAAGTACAACAAGAAGGGAACACCACGCAGTATAATTGCCCAGGAAGAGGAAAATTCAACCCTCATGGTGGATTCAAAGGAAGAGGACGAGCAAGAGGCATGGGTCGAGGTTGAGGTCAGATCATTTGTTACAAATTCACATAGCTAGGACCCTTGGCAAGGGACTGTCAGAACCCTTGTACCACTTGCAGCTACTGCAACTCATTCAAACATGTCATCGAAGATTGTCCTGTGTTGTTAGCCAAACTTTAGGAAAGACGAGGAGGAAACCAACAAGTACAAATCATCTCAGCAAAACCTCGCGGAGAGGATCCCATATTCATCGCAACCACTAGATGAGGCGTTGTTATAGGAGAAGACAGAGTGACCCCGGGAAAGACCACAGAAGAATCAGGAGTCAGAAATACTGTAGAGAAGACACAAGTGTTTGATGCAAAGAAAGAAAAAAAACATTTGAGGAGGCAAGAAAAGAACTCGGGAGAGACCAAGGTTCTTAATCAAAGACATGACTAGAAGTAAGAGAATGTGGAATGCCTATGGCATTCGATCAGTCTGCTCCGACAGGAGAAGGAAAAGAGGTAAGAAATCTCATGGAACTCTTATGTACTTTCATTAATTTGATTAAGGATGAAAGCGATGTACAAGATATACAAAATTTAATTAGACAGTATGAGCTAGGAAAGATAGATCCCTCACTGAATAGAGAAGTACACCAAGTATCTAAAAAGAGAAGGAAAAATAAGGAACTACACCTAAATTCTCAAATTGGAGAGTATGATATAGACTACATGGTGCTCGACTTAGGGTTGGAAGTCAATGTCATGATGAAGCATACCTGGGCAATGATGGGAAAGCCTAAGCTTATTTATTCCCCTATCAAGCTCAGGATGGCTTATCAACAGGCAGTAAGCCCCTTTGGGAGACTAGAGCATGTCCTTGTGGACATCGACGAAGTAAGGACTTTTGCATACTTCGAGGTGATTGAGATATTTGATGATAGTTGTCCTTACCCTGCACTGTTAGGAATTTATTGGGCTTTCAATCATTCCACTGTGGTTGATTTAAAGAAAAGAAGAATGACGTTTGAAGGAGATGGCCTTAGATGGTCATTGCACCTTTGGATCCTAATGAAGGTCGCAGGTATATCAAGCCCATCAAAGAACAAGACCGCACATATGAACTAGAAAACATATACGAATTGACATACAGATAACAAGATTACATTAATCCTACAACAGATGGGAACTTAAGCTGGTGAAGTGACAACACATGTTAATCAGACTCAGAGGAAGCATTGGATAATTGGTAGAACAAAATGTATGAAGTATCTACAAGGAGATGTGTTAGACTGACCAAGGAAGTTCACTAGATTGGAACAAAAGCAAGTAACTTGCCCACCTTTGATGGTCTAAATCATTTAGAAGCTTTCTTGTTGGAATTTGAAGAAATTGTACCAATACAACAAAGGTTGTTGGCACTGGATGAGGCCTTGAAAGCAACTCGAGTAAGATGGTGGGGAACACACAGAAACAACATTACAGACTGGGTATAATGTCACACTTTGATGACAACACGATTTTCAGACAAAATCGAAGGATGCAAAGTTCAGTATACAGGTCAGAGTTGCTCGAAAGACCATGTGCAAAGTTGTGAGGAAGCCTGGAGTAGCATTCCTCAAGAGAAGTGGGTGCATAAATTAATTAACACACTGGATACAATGCCTATCAACTGGTACCTTCAAGAAGAACTGGGCCTCATCACTGCAGATTGGAAAGGTATGACTAAGAACTTTGTAACTACCTTTCTATTTGAAAGACAAAATCCTACAGTGGATCAAGCATTACAAATCATAAGACAGAGATTCTTTGAGGAGGAACCTAGCCTCCCTATTGAGAAAGAAGAGGATGAATGGACTGCACCTCTTCAAAAATTACAAGGTTGTTACAATATGAATGCGGACGAAGACGATGATCCTAGGAATGTGAACATCGCAGAAATAGAAGGACAGAGAGACATAGAAGGACCAAGAGTTGAGCTACATTTTATTGGAAAGCCAATTAAAATCAAGAAAATCAACATTGGAATAGAACAAACACTGAAGCTTGCAAACGTTGGAGATTATTGGGATGCTGCCACTATTGACAAGATCACAAAATTACTGCATGAATACCAGGACTTGTTTCCAAACAAGTTCATTGATATGAAGGGCATTAAAGGGCCTATGGGAGAGATGAAGATCCCCTTGAAACCAGATGAAAGGCCAGTCAAGCAGAGACCCTATAGATTTAATCCTAAATATAAGGAGAAAGTGAAGATTGAATTATACAAAATGTTGGAAGCAGGAATCATAGAACCTGTTGAAGAGTCAAAGTGGATTATCCCTATGGTGGCCCAAGACAAGAAGACAAGAGAGATCAAGATCTGTGTATATCTCAGGAAGATGAATGATGCCTATTTTCATGACCCGTTCCCTACACCATTTACTGATGAAGTGTTAGACAATGTGGAGGACAGGAGGTATATTCTTTTACAGATGGATTTTCAGGATACCATCAGATTAGGATTGCCAAGGAAGATCCCCATAAGACCACATTTGCCACAAAATGGGGATCCTATCAGCATACAGTGACCAACCATCTTTTCTAGGGTGGTGGTCGAAGCATTCAAGGAGTTTTGACATAAATTTCTGGAAGCATATTTTGATGATTGGACTGTTTTTAGCTTATTGCAAAATCATATTGAATGTTTAAGAATAATGTTGGATAAGTGCAGGCAATGTCAGATTGCCCTGAACATGAAGAAGTGCATCTTCTTTTCACCCTTTGGAATGCTGCTAGGACATATTGTGTGTAAGCAGGGGTTGTTGGTAGACCCGTCGAAGATTTCNNNCCCCCCCCCCTACTTCAGTCAGACAGCTGCGCACTATGCTGGGACATACTGGATACTACAGGAAGTTCATTAAGGGCTATGCATAGATTACAACACTCATGGAGAAGCTTTTAAAGAAATATTGTCAGTTTCAATGGACAAAATAATGCCAACAGAGCTTTGACACAGTGAAACAAAAAATGGTTACTGCGCCTATTCTAGTTTTACCAGATTGGATTAAGGAGTTTCATGTGCATGTCGATGCATCCTCTATTGCATTAGGAGAAGTGATAGCACAAATAGGAGCAGGAGATATTGATCATTCGTTATCCTTTGCTAGCAGGAAACTATCTACAACTGAAATAAATTACACTACCACTGAAAGAGAAGGTTTAGCCATGGTGTATGCGCTGCAGAAGCTTTGTCACTATTTGTTGGGAGGACATTTTAAGATGTTCACTAATCACTCTGCGTTGGAATACCTAGTCAAAAATCCAGTGTTGGGGGGAATAATCTACATATGGCTTCTATTATTCCAGGAATATAACTTTGAGATTGTGGTCAAACCAGGGAGAATGAACAAGGGACATGATCATTTGTCTAGGTTAGAGCATGGAGAGGAACCTACTAGTTTGGAGGATACATTGCTATATGCATAGTTGTTGGCCATTAGAAAGGTTCATGATCACTTCGTTGAGATAGTCCAATTCTTGTCTACAGAAATGGCACCTAGTGACTATACAATCATTCAGAAGAAACAACTGGTAGTTCGCGGTGTAGATTTTTCACTCATAGCTAGACAACTATACAAGATGGGACCTGATGAGATCCTGATGAGATCTTGAGGAGATGTATTATGGAAGCAGAAAGAACAATTTTATCATAAGCTCATGAAGGCATTGAAGGAGGACACTACGCAGGAAAAGCAACAATGCAGAAGGTTCTTAGAGCTGGCCTCTGGAGGCCCACTTTACACAAGGATGCTAAGGATTACCACAAAGCCTACGATGTATGTCAATGAGTTATGAAACCATCCAGAAGAGATGAGATTCCTTTAGCACCCCAACTAACCTTACAAGCATTTGAGTAATGAGCCATTGATTTCGTGGGACCTATAAACCCACCAGGAAAGTGCACAGGAGCAAGGTACATAATCACTGTGACAGAGTACTTGATCAGATGGGCCGAAGCAAGAGCAGTAAAGGATTGTAGTGCAAATACAACTACATGATTCATATTTGATGACATCATAACCAAGTTTGGATGCCTGAAGATCCTTATGAGCGATCAAGGCACACATTTTATTAATAAGACCATTGAATCCTTGACTGAGGAATTTGAAGTTCATCATTGGAAGAGCACACCCTACCATCCACAAATGAATGGGACAGTTGAAGCATTCAATAAGATCTTGGAGACAATGCTGATGAAGATTTGTAGTGTGAACAGGGATGACTGGGATTTGAGAGTACCAACAGTGTTATGGGCCTATAGAACCACTTGCAAGAAGCTGACAATGTAGACGCCCTTTAAGTTGGTTTATGGTCTAGAAGCAGTTGTCCCGATGGAATATTTGGTCCCTAGCTTAAGAATTGCAGCCTTTACAAATATGGATGACACTAGTGCTGTTCAAGAGAGGCTCGCATATTTGTTTGAACTAGAGGAAGACATATTTATTGTAGGATTCCATCAGTAGGTGTAGAAGGAAAGAGAAAAGGCCTACCATGATAGACACATCAAGAAGAAAGTGTTTAAGCAAGGAGATCTGGTATTGGTATATGACAAAAAATTCATGAAGCATCCAAGGAAGTTCATAACACATTGGCTAGGGCCATGTGAGGTTGTCTATGTCACATAAGGAGGAGCTACGTAGTTGAATAATTTAAATGGAGAATGGAAGGAAGGTTTGGTGAATGAGAGCTGACTGAAATTGTATTATGACAACCAGTTGCCCCGCAGCTCGTAGTAGAAGTAGAAGAAGAAGGGTCCAGGTACCAGGTGCATTTGAAATCGGGTACCAGACACATAAAAAATAGTCTGTACACAGTGGGGGAGGATAGAGCACAAAGCACAGGCTGCTTCGTGCAGTTTGAAGTCGAAAAAAAATAGAAGGATCAGATCTGAAATGCCTTGGGACGAGTCACAGGTGAGTGTTGGGGGCCTGTTGGCCCTTGTTTATGGAAGTAAGAGAATATCAAGGTAGAAAAGATGAAATGCGAACTCGGTAGAAGACACAGTGACTGATACTGGTTCGAAGTGAGCCAAAGAGCAGAAAAGATGGAGCGAAGTAAGAGAAAGAAAGACATTGGACGAGAAGATTGAGGATGACAAATCAACAAGAAAGATGGATCGTGGACAACTCAGCAAGCAGAAAATGCCACCAATGGATGCTTTGAAATACCTCATGGGAAAGAAGGAAAGACAGGCCGACAAAACCCGAAAAATGTGGGTCAAGTTGACCTAGGGTTTTAGACACCTAGGGTTTTGGTATCTAGGGTTTTGACACCTAGGTTTCAGCCTAAGGCTGTCGGTGAGCTATTGTAATGTATAAATAAAGGTCAAGAGGACCTGGGATGGGTTGGTTCAGAGTTCGTTGATGTTATGAAGTGTGATTGTTGTTAATGTGAGAGAGAAGTATTGTGCTATGAGAGCATTCTGTATTGTAAGATCTTCAGTTGTGTGCAAAGATCAACCCTGCAACTTGGTGCATAGGCCTTGCGCCTCTTTTGTCATCTAAATGAGAAAAATAGAGGTGCTTACAATCCCAGTTGGGTTAGCTAGGCAAGACAATAGTGAATGCAAGAGTTAGAAACATCAAGCATGTAGCATAATCAAAAGACTAATCTAAGAACAATAATAAAAATTAAACTAGAGTGCATAAGGACATTAGAACAAGAAAGAAACAAGACTCATGCCACCAATGGAAATAATTATATTAGTGGAAAGAAAACACTGAAGAGAAAGTGAGACTTTGGGTCCCCTTTTCCTCCAAGGGAGGGCTCTTGAACCCCCAAGATTGATCTCTTCTTACAACTAGAAAACTTGAAAGAAATGGTGAAAGAATCCCAAGCTCATTCACTTAAGAGGTGATGTGAATAGCTCAAATGAAATGATTCTTGTATGCTCTTGACAAGGAAAGAGGATCCTTCAAGAGAATATAGGCAGCATAACAATACAAATGAATTCCTTGAAGATGTAGTGCACTCATGGCCTCTTTTTATAGCATAACTTTGAGGTATTATTCAACCAACTTTTAGTGTGAACAAGGGGCTATTTAGGGCACCTTTAGGTCTTTGACCAACCACCTAGCCGGATTCAGCCAATATTTGGATGTCAAATCGACTTGGAAGCTGAACTATAAGTGGGTGGAAAGCCGACCAATATCATAAATGTGTCGTTCTGAGGTGTGCACGGCTTTTTGTGTCCACAGTCGCACATCGGGTGCATGTGTTCTTTTTCGACATTTTTGACTGGCGCACGTGTGCACGCTTCCTATATATCCTTAGCACATGTTGATTTTATAACTGGTTGTATAGTTTTGGACCTTTTGGAAATGATTTCTGTTCATTTTTGGTCCATGGGTGAACTAATAGCTATTTGAAGATGCTGGATTCCTGTAACCATTTGCGGACAAAATTTCAGTGATAACAAATGCCCCCTAATGGATGAGGTTAGGAGCATACAGATAGGCGAAATTCATAAATTTTTCTTCTACTGAGAGTACCATTGTAAGAAAGAGTGATAATGAGAGTATAAAGAGTGACCTGTTGGAGGGAGAGAGGAACCTGTAGTACCCATCCTTTCGCAAGGTGTGAAAAAATAAATTGCTTACAAACGAGGTGGACATGCCCCATGCTCATGTCATGTAACTCAAAAAATGTGGAAGACAGTAACTGAAGTGGTGTGTTGGTGAAGATGACTATAGTTCCCTCGGGGGCATGCTGATAAGAGCAGAGGACAATTCTGATGGGGAACAATACTTTGAAAAATAGGTGATGACACATGTAGAAAGTATCAAGGATTTTTCAGGTATTGATAGCCCAACAAATTTTAGAGGTCTTCGAAAAATATAAAAACAACTGCACTAGTCACGAAGTAAGACACACCACAACATGAGAAAGTGTTGAAGTCGAATGTTATGGGGGTCAATGACAACATAGAGAAATAATGGTTCTCCATGTGTTGTCTGAGACTCCTGATTGTAAACGTAACGAGAGTCAAGATACTGTCGCACTTCTGAAAACTGTGCTGATGTTGACAAAAAGAGAGACGTGACTCCAAGAAGCAAAGGGCTTCGTGAAATTCACTAGATGAGATCATGAATTGATGAGGTACATGGAAGAAATCAGGATGCGGTGAGACTCAAGATTTCCCTTGGTTGGGGATATATGTGAAGTATAAGTGGCAACAATCATAAAACTAGGTCGAGTGTTAGGGGGACAACCAAATATGGGATAAGTTGTGCCAGAGGCAGGACAAAGTGAAAAAACTTAGAGAGCAGAGGTAGGTGGCCTGTGGGATACTTGGGGTTTATGGATGATGTCAATAGGAGTAGGTGATAAGGAATGCCCCAACCAAGGGAGACATGGGTTGCGTTTTCCAAAAAGGAAGAAGGTTGCCAAAGGTGACGACAAAAAGCTATGTAAAATGATGGAAACAACGACTTTGTACAATTACCAAAAGAATAAAAAATAAGGTGGGATAATAATGCAGATACAGAAATGGGTGCCCTAGTGTAAGATGGCTTTGCCTGAGGATGGCACAAGTTGTTTGGA
This sequence comes from Picea glauca, assembly GCA_000966675.3. Classification (NCBI taxonomy): domain Eukaryota; kingdom Viridiplantae; phylum Streptophyta; class Pinopsida; order Pinales; family Pinaceae; genus Picea; species Picea glauca. The sequence continues at coordinate 80,183 of JZKD02S2301665.1, read as the reverse complement.
AAAAAAGTGGAGGGTTGGGGCCCTATAGGCAGGTTTCTGTATTAGGTAAATGTATGGAGGGAAATCTGTAGATGAGAAAACTAATGGTGGATGAAATGGATGGTTAATGATGCTGTGAGAGTGCAGTAAAAATAAAACCATGAGGAAGTACCCTGGGAGTCCATTGGGTAGGCTAGAAAAATGAGGAGAAGGAGTATGTAGCTAATTCGCGACATGATGTAAGACTATAGGGACTCCTATCCCTAAATGGTGAGAACATCATGAGTGTCAAAGTGCCTAGGGGGGATGATGAATGGGATAACTCATGTGGGTGAGAGTGCTACTGGGTGACAGTACCGAAATGCGGTGGAGGTGACGGTACTGCAGAGCCAGATATAGGGATCCTAGAAGAAAAACTCAGAGGGTGTGACTGGGAGATGCATCTTGATATTCAGAGGGAATGAATACATGCTAGTGTTGAGGATATACCTAAATGAAGATTGTTGAGATATGATGATCAAGTACCTACACACATGAAAAACAAATACCTGTCGTGTACAATATCTGAAGAGAAATATCATATAGCAGTTATTCAATAATGTAAGAATGCATACCTGAGTGGAATATGAGAAAAATGTCCTCCGGGGACTAAGGATGGAAAGTGGCCCAAGGATTGTCATGGTGTAGGTGATGGGGTGTTGATCCCATGGCTAAAGATGGATCAAAAAATGGATGCCTGGAGCTCCCTGAATTGAGTCTGGAAGTTTGGAAAAATGGACTATATATAGTTGTAGGGCCCACAATGCCACCTCATTTGTACCTGCTGTGTTATTGAGTGGACGAGCAAGTTTAGAGGAGTTTTAGAGATTCCAGGAGATTGAGGCAGCCGATTCAGGACCAACGAGCTTCAAGTTAGTTCTCGTATCATCCTACATAGAATTAGGGTTTCTCTTTTGGGCAGGGCTTGTATGGAGGGTTGTACAACAGTTTTTGTAGGTGTGGGAGCCCTAGTGCATGGCCGATTGAGAAAGTTGTGTGCACGGGTGTGCACCTGCAATTTAGAAATTTGTGCATGGGGGAACCCTAATGGGGAGAGCAGGTGTGCATGGCATGTGCACCTATTTAAGGCACAACATCGCATGCATGCGCGTCTGTAATTCTAAACAGCTACGCATGTGTGCGCCGCTGTATAGTGAACATGCGCGCTATGATGCATGCATGTGTGTGCGACAGGGGCACATGAATGCGCCTCTATGTGTCCAATAGTCACACGTGAGTGCGTGACTGAGGGATGAACAGGCGCGCATGTGTGCACGCCTGTGGGATAAAATAGTCGCGCCTTGGAGGCAAAGCTGAAAGGTGTAAAAATTGATCTTTTTGGAAATTTTGATGTTTTTATGTTTGAGATGGCTGATCAAGTACTGTATATGTGGATGCAGGTGATCATTTGGATGATGCCGATTCACTGGAGAGAGAGAGATTGGTCACAGTTGCAGCAGGCCATGACCAATGAGAAGCCGGGAGTCCGTGACACTTTGGCAGTGTGTGGTCTACTGAAGTTCTTTGAGTGCCCCCTGATACGGGCCCAGGAGTACCTCCTGTAGTTCTTAATTCGGATGTGGAGTCCGAATATGCATTGTTTTATGGTGCGGGGTGAGAAGTTGGCTTTCACTACAGTGGAGGATGTATATTTCTTGACGGTACTCCCTTTTCGGGGAACTATCTTACTGACGGAGCCCATAGTACTTGGGGACGGGTAGTTGGCTGTCCTAGGTCAGAGGTACAGTACGAGGGAGAAATTTATGTTGGGCTCCATGGTGAGTATTGGGGCGATGGATGCCCTGGTTCATCGCTATGTAGCAGCGATGGTTGTGAGGGTATATGTGTCCCTCGCGACTCAGCGGATCAATGGTGGTCAGCTAAGGATTATGGAGAGGGCATTGGCAGGAGATAATTTTGCTCGGGGCTTGATACTGCATGCTAAGATGGCAGGGAAGCTAGACAGGTGTTGAGCTATAGACTCAGGGGAGTTTTCCTTTGGGTTTATATTGGTGGCATGGTTTTTGGAGAGGGTGCCTATGTTGCGCTCAAGAGTGTTGTTGGGTGCACCTAGTGTGTGAGAGCTGTGACTACGACAGTGGTCGACGATTTTGATTCGCCATGGCGGTGGGGAGGGTGGCCACTATTTAATGGATGAGATTGCACAAGTGTGTCGTCAGATGCCACAGATTATACTGTAGTACCCATACATCGGGGTGGACTTCTGGGATGATCCAGAGATGGTGTTACCTCTAGGAGAGGTGTTCAATCACAGAGGTATGGTGTGATGTTGTTATTTTGTAGATAGTATAGCATGGTATTTATATAGGCCTGGGAGCCTACTTGGTGTAGTGGCACCAGTTTTGTATCTATAGGGACGAGGTGGTTCACCGGCCTACGGATGTTGTATATGTACGATATATATATTTTTTGTAAACATTTGGATGGCAAATTTGACTGATATATATATATATATATATATATATATATATATATATATATATACATTTTGGGATCTTGGTGATGTTTACATGTGTTTTGTGTTTTTGTTGATGATGTCTAATTTATATGTTGTGACAGATTATTGATGTTTGATGTATGCGTACTGGGAACTTGATGTGATAAATGCCAATCTAATACTAGGTTAGCCATGTTATCTGCCATTTGATTAAGTTGTCTTGGAATATGTGTAAATGTAATGGAATCAAAATGTCGATATAAAAGTCTAACTTGCATGTATTTGCGGAAGAGGCAAGGATTGTGATCACAGTACACATTATTGATCTGGAGGACGACCAACTGGGAATCAAGTAAAATGATAAGGTGACAAATATGGCGATGGTTGGCCTCAGCGAGGAGACCAATGATGGTGGTGTATTCTGCTTGATTGTTGGTGGTTGAGCCTAAAGATATGCCACTGGAGTGGAGCAGTTCATGTGAGGGTGAATAGAGGGCCTAAGCAGCCGAAGAAAGATTCTGTGTCCAATAGCTAGCTCTGTCAGTGTAACCGATGTGGTAGGCCGATGGGAGTGGCATCTTTCAATAACACGAGTGATAGATTAGACGTGAGGTATGGATGAAAGAAGATTAAAATCTCTACAAAAACGTACAAAAAGAAAAATCCTAGTGTAGAATGGCTACGCTCAGGCATAAAATTTCTTTAAGTACAACCCGTTGACAGGTTCTTTGAGAGGGTGGCCTTGGGGGGAGGCCAAAACATACGTGCCTTTAGTAAGGCAATGTTGGATGATATAAGGTCCATGCCATAGTGACTCGAATTTTCCATGGCCGAGGGTATCATGAGCGACATCGTAAACGAGAATGAGGTCACCTTCATTGAATGAGAGAAGGTTGACATGGTGATCAAAGGCATCCTTTGACCATTTTTTGGCTGCCTCATTGTTCTGTAATGAAGATCGACGATCCTCATCTAGGGACTCTAAGTTCAGTAAACGCTGCTCCATTGGAGCAGTGTTAGGTAATATCTCAATAGTGGTGCGTAAGGTGGGAATTTCACACTCGATGGGAAGAGTGGCCTTAGCCCTGTGGACTAGATGAAAAGGTGTGAAACTAGTGGCAGTTTTGACTACCGTGCGATAAGGTCATAGCACGGAAAATAACATATGATGCCAATTTGTCTTATGTTTGTTAACCATGCATTGCAACATGGTTTTGAGGACTTTATTGACTGCTTTGACTTGCCCCATTTGACTGAGGGTAGTATGGGGAGGCAAACTCGTGGAGAAGCCTAACCTAGATGAGAGTTCAATGAAAAAATAATTCTCGAAATGTTTCCCGTGATCAGAGACTAGTTGTAGCGATACTCCAAAGTGGGAAATGAAGTGATTAAAGAAAAAATGCACTGCAATGTCGGTGGTGTTGTTGAAGGTAGGCATGGATTCATCCCACTTGGTGAAGTAATTGACTGCAACGACGATGTATTTGTGTCCATTGTTGGATGGAGGGTTGCAAGTCATGAAGTCTATTCCCCATTTGCAGAAGAGGCCAGTGGTGATGACTAGGTGTAGAAGAGAAGGTGGTGCTCATGCTTTGTTGGCGTAAAGCTAACATTTGTCACATCATTTCATCTTGTGGATACAATCATGAAACAATGTAGGATATAAGTAACCAACATGAATGATTTTCTGAGTGGTGGACATCCTTGAGAGGTGGCCCCCGCATGAACCATTGTGGCAGTCGTTCAAGACTCAATCAGCCTCGTCGATAGTAAAGCATCGACAGGGTACACTGTCAAATCCTCACTGATATAAGACATCACCAATGAGTAGGTAGCGTGGGGCTTGATGAGGAATACATTGATGATTGTCTCTGTAGAGGTGGTTTCCGAATTTTTGTGTTCGGAGGTAGACGAGAATATTGCCGTACCAAGGATCATCCGAGGGGATATAAAAGAGATGTTCATCGGGGAAGTTGGTATTGATAGGTGAACTGGTAGTATCGGAGGGAAATGTTGTGATGAGTTCGATGAGGACGAGAGATTTCTTGGTCTTGGGTGTTGAAAATTTGAGATCGTACTCCTGAAGGATGAAAATCTATCGAGCAAATTTATCGTTAATTTTCCGACGACTGAGCAAGTATTGCATGGGGTTGGAATCTGCTATGACTTTGGTAGTTCGAAGCATAATGTAATGGCGCAACTTATGGACTATGAGGAAAACTGCAAGGGCTAGATTTTCTTCATGATTGTATTTCAAGGGTGTCCCTAAAAGGTTTTTACTAATGTAGTAAATTACATGCTCACGGTCGTCATCCCCTATTTGGACGAGCACTCCTGCTACTAAAACGACTGAGGATGATATGTAGAGGAGATAATCATGGTTATAGTCAGGTGGACTAATTAATGAGGCATTGGAAAGGGACACTTTAAGATCATCAAAAGCGGTTTGGGCATGTTCATCCCATTGGAATGGGATGTCATGACGAAGTAAGCGAAGGAAGCCATGTGCACAAGTAGCATAATCTGGGACAAAGCATCGTAAAAAGTTATCTTTGCCTTGTAGGCTTTGTAGTTGGCATAAATTCTGAGGGGGTGGAATTTCTTTGATGGCTTGGACTTTGAGGGGGTCCATGGTAATTCCACATTAGGACACTATTGTAGTGTCCCCAAGGGCGAGCCCCGTTGCAGATCATGTTATATGCAAAGAATTGTAAATATGGTCTATAGGCTGGTGAGCCAAGTTTTTGAATAAGTTGTAGGCTTACGAGTTTTGTTAGGCCAGGGAGCCTAAGTGTTGAAGGCCAGGAGCCTGTTGATGTAATTATATGTATGCAGGTCAATTAATAAAATATAAATACCGCCAGTGCAGACCGACCACGATGAAAGAGTGAAGGGGGATTGAGCGTCCACAGAAGGGGCAAGGAACTAGGGGCTGGAAGGTGGGAAAAGGGCTGAGTAAGGAGCCTAGGGGCTAAGCCTATGGGGCTTAGGCCTGGAATAATATTTTATTATTGTTTCTAAGAATCTATGTGCACATTATTTTATCCTAAGTCCTTTGGAAGGACCCGTGAGTTCCCAAGTGGTGGGAGGAAGGGTACGGATGGGATGCATGCAGTTCCCAGGGTGACAAGTGTCAACCCTGGTGCATGCAAATA
>JZKD02S2301665.1:32134-58651 GCA_000966675.3 Picea glauca | reverse complement strand
CAAATCGATATTACATACAATTGATATGCCAAGAGCTATGATAAGGATCAACAATAAGGATCACAAAAGATAAATCATGACCTCCATGCAATTCAATGAATCAATGTTTTTAGGCTAGTCATAAGATGCGAATCCAAAGGCTAAATGTCTTCAATAAAACTGAGTTATATAATCCATTGAAGTACGAAAACCTATCAAAGGATATTGTCGATCATGTAAAAATCAACAAAAAGATAAGCGCAATATGCATAATGACATAAAAGATATTGGCAGTTCAGATAATGATTGAAACATGACCTCGAAAGGAGAAATCTTCATGCTTACACTCGTGAAGACTTAGCGAAGACAAATGTGCAAAAGTCTCAAGAAATGAAAGTTTCGTCTATGCGACGAAAAACTTGATGCTCGCAAGACTTAGGTGTAGGCAGCTTATAGGGCAATAGAAAAAATTGTATTGGCTGCCAACACTAGGCAAGATAACAATGAATACAAGAGTTAGAAACATCAAGCATGTAACATAAACAAAAGACTAAGCTAAGAACAATAATAAAAATTAAACTAGAGTGCATAAGGACATTAGAACAAGAAAGAAACAAGACTCATGCCACCAATGGAAAGGATTATATTAGTGGAAAGAAAACACCAAAGAGAAAGTGAGACTTTGGGTCCCCTCTTCCTCCAAGGGAGGGCTCTTGAACCCCCAAGATTGAAGTCTTCTTACAACTATCAAACTTGAAAGAAATGGTGAAAGAATCCTAAGCTCATTCACTCAAGAGGTGATGTGAATAGATCAAATGAAATGATGCTTGTATGCTCTTAACAAGGAAAGAGGATCCTGTAAGAGAATATAGGCAGCATAACAATACAAATGAATTCCTTGAAGATGTAGTGCACCCATGGCCTATTTTTATAGCATAACTTTGAGGTATTGTTGAACCAGCTTTTAGTGTGAACAAGGGGCTATTTAGGGCACCTTTAGGTCTTTGTACAGCCACCCAGCTGGATTCAGCCGAGATTTGGATGTCAAATCGACTTGGAAGCTGAACCAGAAGTGGGTGGAAGGCCGACCAATATCATAAATGCATTGTTTTGAGGTGTGTGCGGCTTTTTGCGTCCACAGTCGCGCATCGGGCGCATGTGCTCTTTTACGGCGTTTTCAACTGGCGCACGTCCATGTGCTTCCTATATATCCTTAGCACATATTGATTTTATAACTGGTTGTATAGTTTTAGACCTTTTGGAAATGCTTTCTGGTCATTTTTGGTCCATGGGTGAACTAATAGTTGTTTGAAGATGTTGGATTCCTATAACCATTTGCGGATGAAATTTCAGTGATAACAACAGGGAAGGGAGAAAGAGAGAAGGGAGAAAGAGGGAAGGGAAAAGGAGAGAAATATCTGCAAGCTAAGAGTGCATATAGAACTGTATGCTTCCACCTAATATATTATAAAGCACAGTTCTGTGGACGTAGCCCTAGGGAGAGGGTGAACCACGTATATCCTCTTGTTGTGTGTGATTGATGTTGTGTTCTTATGCTTTCTTCTATGCTGTTATTGCATTATTGTGTTAGATCTGAGATATAACTTGTGTAGTAGGTTTAAGGAAGACAAAGAATAGATAGGTTGTTGTGAGTTGTTGCCTTGAATCCACTTTGTATTTCCTCTGGTTGTAGACACCTGTGTCCTGTAAACCCCTATAGCTACTTCGGGTGAGACTGCATCTGCCTCGCAAGTGCTGCCGAAAGGGCCAATAGTTAGGGCTTATTGGTGTGCTATTAGAGCTAAATCCCGGGTCTTCCCCTATGCCAACAAATGGTTCCATTGTCAGGACTTATATCTTCTTGAGGGAATGTCAAGGTGGTTTCCATTGAAGACAGAGATTCAGAAGTGGATAGAAGAACAATAAAAGGACTTCGCAGAAGCCCAGAACAAGAAACCTAAGCTTATCATAGAGGATTGGTTCTTTACCGATATACACGATATTTTCTTTGGAGGAATTCATCACGAGCTATACGAGTGGTTATCCAGATTAGCAGATACCCAGTTTGAGATCAGATCTAGACCACCTGTGGTTTGGACATCGACGTTGATCAAGAAGTTCAAGATATTTTATAACGTCGTGTCAAGAGTATTAGATCATTGGTTCGATAGCACTATTGGAGGGTACATCGTCGAGTTTTCCATCGACAGAGTTGATTCCTATAGCCAAGCAGAGAGGTATTTCTTTAAGGGACTGAGAGGAAAAATTTTACACTTCTTAAAGTTGAATATCAAGATTCTATTGCATGAGAAGAGCATCTTGAAGATACAGTAGTTGGTCCAATCGAAAATCTAATGTTCAATAATTTAGACAACGACAGTGACGCAGAGGTGGGACATACGCACAGTGGGATAATCTTTAGAGAGGTTCCTCTGGTGAACTTGTTTGAACATAACCATGAAACACTGGTACAAGATGAAGGGTATTACACTGGAGAGGAAGAAGAGATATTGAATGAGGAACATTCAGAGTCTGCTAGGGCAGAGGAAGAGAAAATTGAAGAACCTCGCCGAGAAGAATCATAAACTTCAGGAACTGCACAGACTGTCGAAGTAAGTACTATTACTCCTCCTGTTGTTATAGTAGCATTAAGAAATCTGAGTAGTCAGAGTCACCAGAGCACTTAGAGCATTGTCACTAGCAGTCCAACACATACTCAGTCAGGAAACCTAGGAATATCTATGGAAGATGAGATGAGGCTCCCTATCTTTAAGGGAGATGGATCTGAAGATCCTGATCAACAATGGTTTTTATGTGAATTTGTATGGAGTATTAAGAATGTCACTGACGAAGCAGTTAAGAGAGATTAGTTTAGTACTACCCTAAGGGACCGCGCAATGAACTGGTACATGAAACTTATCCAAGGAATTGCACAGCCTAAACTATTGAATGAGATCAAGAATGCGTTGGTTGCATAATTCAAGAAAACCAAGTCCGAATCACAATGCATTACAAAGATGAAAGAAATTAAGTAGAGAGTAGCTGAACCTATTTGGGAGTTTGATCAGAGGTTTAAAACTTTAACGGGCTGGCTGACTTTTCATATCCCAAATGAGTAGAACAAGGAATGGTTCATTGCTGCCCTCTTACCACACATAAGAGTCCCTCTGATGCAACAGAAGATTGCTTTACAGGCTGAGGCACTGGAGATCGCCACAAAACTAGAATCAACCCTTATGGGAGAATCCAGCTCGGGTATGAGTAAAATTTTAAGTCAGTTAACTAGCTTGTCTCTACAGGTCGAAGATATGAAGAAAGACAAGGGAAAAGGTAAAAGAGAATACATCTAGTGTATCAGATGCAAATCAGAAGGCCATGACAAGGAGAAATGTCCCCTATTTCACGAGTACTTGGCATCTGGAGCTCTGATCCCTTTGAAGCAAGTTACCCTACCTTGGTGCAAGGTATGTAGAAATAGACATCGCCCTGGTGAATGCTATTACATGCAAAAATATGTTCAAACACCCACAAATCTGTATTGCACGTTATGTAAGTCAGTAGGGAATGATGATAGGGATTGTAGGGCCTATGACCTCATGCATGAAAGGTCAAGGGATATATACAAAATTCAAGGCGAAGTACAACAAGAAGGCCAAACTTCAGGAAAGACGAGGAGGAAACCAACAAGTACAACTCATCTCAGCAGAACCTCGCGGAGAGGATCCCAGAGTCACCATAATCACTAGAGGAGGCACTGTTAAAAGAGAAGACAAAGTGACCACAGGAAATACCACAGAAGAATGAGGAGTCAGAAAAGTTGCAAAGAAGACACAAGTGTTTGATGCAAGGAAAGAAAAACAAACATTTAAGGAGGAAAAAAAAGAATTTGGGAGAGACCAGGGTTCTTCATCAAAGACACGACCAGAAGTAAGAGAATGTGGAATGCCTCTGGCATTCGATCAGTCTACTCCGAGAGGAGAAGGAAAAGAGGTAAGAAAGCTCATGGAATTCTTAAGTACTTGCATAAATTTGATTAAGGATGAAAGCATTGTACAAGAGCTACAAAATTTAATCAGACAGTATGAGCTAGGAAAGATAGATCCCTCGTTGAATAGAGCAGTACACCAAGTATCTAAAAAGAGAAGGAAAAATAAGGAACTACACCTGAATGCTCAAATTGGAGATTATGATATAGACTACGTGGACCTCGACTTAGGGTCAGAAGTCAATGTCGTTACGAAGCAGACCTAGGCATTGATGGGAAAGACTAAGATGATTTATTCCCCTATCAGGCTCAGGATGGCTAATCAGTAGGCAATAAGCCCTTTTGGGAGAGTGGAGCATGTCCCTGTGGACATCGATGGAGTAAGGATGTTTGCAGACTTCGAGGTGATTGATATAGTTGATGATAGATGTCCTTACCCTGCGTTGTTAGGAATTGATTGGGATTTCAATAATTCTACTGTGGTTTATTTAAAGAAAAGAAGAATGAAGTTTGAAGGAGATGGCCTTAGGGTCATTGCACCTTTGGATCCTAATGAAGGTCACAGGTATACCGATCCCATCAGAGAATAAGACCATGCATATGAACTAGAAAACATATACAAATTTACAGCGAGACAACAGGATTACATTAATCCTACAATAGATGGGAACTTAAGCTAGCAAAGTGACAATGAATGTTCATCAGACTCAAAAGAAGCACTGTAGAACTAGAAGAACAAAATGTATGAAGTATCTACAAGGAGATGTGCTATACTAGCCAAGGAAGTTCACTGGATTGGAATAGAAGTAAGTAACTTTCCCACCTTTTATGGTCTAAATCATTTAGAAGCTTTCTTGTTGGAATTTGAAGAAATTGTACCAATACAACAAAGGTTTTTGGCAATGGATGAGGCCTTGAAAGAAACTCTAGAAAGATGGTGGGGAACACATAGAAACAACATTACAGATTGGGTACAATGTTTCACTTTGATGACAGCGTGATTTTCAGACAACATTGAAGGATGTAGAGTTCGGTATACAGGTCAGAGCTACCTGAAAGACCATGTGCGAAGTTGCGAGGAAGCCTGGAGTAGCATTCCTCAAGAGCAGTGGGTGCATAAATTCATTAACACACTAGATACAATGTCTGAATCTGATTTCGCGAAAAAAAATGAGTGTAGACACTCTGGGATTTATAACGGATTGGATGGAAGGAAGAATTGTGCCAAAGAATATTGAATTCATGGTGACTAGATGTTGTGAATCGAACCAGAGATCTTCCATAACACATCCCTATGTACAAGGTACAGGCGATAAGGTTTGCAGGGCATACGTGATGCGAACGCTGTGATTTTTCATTCCTTCAACCCTCATGATGAACTTATAATAACTACTTGCCGAAATGACTTTAATTAACTTCTTGACTCGACCTAGGGCATGTAGAGATTAACTTTTGACAGGACCCAACTCTCTAGGAGCGGCATGCCCATACTATTTACGTATGCTTTGAATCCGACACCCCTTCCCATTTCCAAGGGCCAATCGACCACTTACTGATTTAGACCCTTTCATTTTACGTACTTGAGTTCACATGTTTGGACGCATGGGTCAAAACGCAACTAAAAACCGTCTCTAAATGGAAAGAAAAATTGCGGTGGTAACAACTGGCTCCAATGGGGATGCTATCCTCCCTGTAAGGTAGCAAAGAATAGTAGACCATGTGCCTGACCATTGGGCCTTATTTCAACTCTTTGGAACTGTAATACGAAAAACCAAATACAACCTAAACCTATTGATGTAGCTTCTAAGGACTCATCATAAATTTAGGGCCTTCACTTCGGGCTTCAATTTTCTGTTGACCTATTGACTTGACACAAAAACTAAAATGACTATTTACAATGACAAATGACTCAAACAGATTTTATTTTGTCAGATAATGCTTGAGGAACCTGCCGTTTACAGACCCCCAACCAAAGCATTCTCCATTTAATCCTTCTAGGAAATAAGCATTGTTCCCACAATAATCGATGATTTTGAATGGACCCATCCAAAGATGGTCGAACTTTTTGTCACTAGAGCACTCAGATCACTGTCACTAGAAATCCAACACATACTCAGTCAAGAAACCTAGGAAGATCTATGGTAGCTGAGATGAGGCTCCCTATCTTTAAGGGAGATGGATATGAAGATCCTGATCAACATTGGTTTTTATGTGAAGTTGTATGGAGTATTAAGAATGTCACTGATGAAGTAATTAAGAGAGCTCATTTTAGTACTACCCTAAGGGACCGCACACTAAGATGGTACATGAAACTTGTCCAAGGAATTTCACAGCCTAAACCGTTGAATGAGATCAAGAATGCGTTGGTTTCATAATTCAAGAAACCCAAGTCAAATCGCAATGCATTACACAGCTGAAATAAATCAAGCAGAGAGTAGTTGAACCTATTTGGGAGTTTAATTAGAGGTTTAAAACCTTAACGGGTCAGCTGACTTTTCAGATCCCAGATGAGCATAACAAGGAATCGTTCATTGCTGCCCTCTTACCACACATCAGAGTCCCTCTAATGCAATAGAAGATTTCTTCGCAGGCTAAGGCACTCGATATCACCATGAAACTAGAATCAACCCCTATAGGAGAATCCATCTCGGGTATGAGTCAAATTTTAAGTCAGTTAACTAGCTTGTCTCTGTAGTTCAAAGATATGAAGAAAGACAAGCGAAAAGATAAAAGAGAAGACATCTGGTGTATAAGATGCAAATCAGAATTCCATGACAAGGAGAACTGTCCCCTATTTTACGAGTACTTGGCATTTGGAGCTTCGATCCCTTTGAAGCAAGTTACCCTACCTTGGTGCGAGGTATGTAGAAATAGACATTTCCCTGGTGAATGCTATTACATGCAAAAATATGTTCAGACACCCACAAATCTGTATTGCACGTTTTGTAAGTCGGTAGGGCATGATGATAGGGATTGTAGGGCCTATGACCTCATGCATGAAAGGTCAAGGAATATATACAAAATTCAAGGTGAAGTACAACAAGAAGGAAACATCGCGTAGTATAATTCCCCAGGAAGAGGAAAATTCAACCCTCGTGGTGGATTCAGAGGAAGAGGATGACTAGGAGGCATGGGTCAAGGTCGAGGTCAAATCATTTGTTACAACTACGCATAGCCAGGACCCTTGGCAAGGGACTGTCAGAACCCTTGTACCACTTGCAGCTACTGCAACTCATTCGAACATGTCAACGAATATTGTCCTGCGCTGTTAGTCAAACTTCAGGAAATACGAGGAGGAAACCAAAAAGTACAACTCATCTAAGAAGAACCTCGCAGAGAGGATCCCAAAGTCATTGTAATCACTAGAGGAGGCATTGTTATAGGAGCATACAGAGTGACCCCGGGAAAGACCACAAAAGAATCAGGAGTCAGAAATGCTGCAGAGAAGACACAAGTGTTTGATGCAAGGAAAGAAAAACAAACATTTGAGGAGGCAAGAAAAGAATTCAGGAGAGACCATGGTTCTTAATCAAAGACATGAATAGAAGTAAGAGAATGTGGAATGCCTCTGGCATTCAATCACTTTGCTCCGACAGGAGAAGAAAAAGAGGTAAGAAAGATCATGGAATTCTTATGTACTTTCATTAATCTGATTAAGGATGAAAGCGATGTACAAGAACTACAAAATTTAATCAAAGAGTATGAGCTAGGAAAGATAGATCCCTCGCTGAATAGAGAAGTACACCAAGTATCTAAAAAGAGAAGGAAAAATAAGGAACTACACCTGAATTCTCAAATTGGAGAGTATGATATAGACTACGTGGTGCTTGACTTAGGGTCAGAAGTCAATGTCATGACGAAGCAGACCTGGGCAATGATGGGAAAGACTAAGCTGATTTATTCCCCTATCAAGCTCAGGATGGCTTATAAATAGGCAGTAATCCCCTTTGGGAGACTAGAGCATGTCCTTGTGGACATCGACAGAGTAAGGACTTTTGCATACTTCGAGGTGATTGAGATATTTGATGATAGTTGTCCTTACCCTGTGTTGTTAGGAATTTATTGGGGTTTCAATAATTCCACTGTTATTGATTTAAAGAAAAGAAGAATGAAGTTTGAAGGAGATGGGCTTAGGGTCATTGCACCTTTGGATCCTGATGAAGGTCGTAGGTATATTGAGCCCATCAAAGAACAAGACCACACATATGAACTAGAAAACATATACAAATTGACATCCAGACAACAAGATTACATTAATCCTACAACAAATGGGAACTTAAGCTGGTGAAGTGACAACACATGTTCATCAAACTCAGAGGAAGCACTAGAGAAATGGCAGAACAAAATGTATGAAGTATCTACAAGGAGATGTGTTAGACTGACCAGGGAAGTTTGTTGGATTGGAACAGAAGTAAGTAACTTGCTCACCTTTAATGGTATAAATCATTTAGAAGATTTCTTGTTGGAATTTGAAGAAATTGTACCAATACAACAAAGGTTTATGGCACTGGATGAGGCCTTGAAAGCAACTTGAGTAAGATGGTGGGAAACACATAGAAACAACATTAAAGACTGGGTACAATGTCGCACTTTGATGACAACATGATTTTCAAACAAAATCGAAAGATGCGAAGTTCGGTATACAGGTTAGAGTTTCCCGAAAGACCATGTGCGAAGTTGTGAGGAAGCCTGGAGTAGCATTCCTCTAGAGAAGTGGGTGCATAAATTCATTAACACACTAGATACAATGTTTGAATCTGATTTCACGAAAAAAATGAGTGTAGACACTCTGGGATTTATAATGGATCGGATGGAAGGAAGAATCGTGCCAAAGAATATTGAATTCATGGAGACTAGATGTTGCGAATTGAACCAGAGATATTCCATAACACATACCTGCATACAAGGTACAGGCGATAAGGTTTATAGGGAATACGTGATGCAAACGCCGCAATTTTTCATTCCTTCGGCCCTCATGATGAACTGATAATAACTACAACACTTGCCGAAATGACTTCCATTAACTGCTTGACTCAACTTGGGGCATGTAGAGATTAACTTTTAACAGGACCCAACTCTCTAGGAGAGACATGCCCATACTATTTACGTATGCTTTGACTCCGACACCCCTTCCCATTTCCAAGGGCCAACCAACCACTTACTGATTTAGACCCTTTCATTTTACGTACCCGACTTCACATGTTTGGACACATGGGTCACAACGCGACTAAAAACCGACTCTAAATGGAAAGAAAAATGGTGATGCTAACAGCTAGCTCCAACAGGGATGATATCCTCCCTGCGAGGTAGAAAAGAATAGTAGACCATGTGCCTAACCATTGGGCCTTATTTCGACTCTTTGGCACTATAATACGAAAAACAAAATACAACCTAAACCTATCGACGCAACTTCTAAAGACTCATCATAAACTTAGGGCCTTCTGTTCGGGCTTCAATTTTCTGCTGACCTACTGACTTGACGCAAAAACTAAAACGACTATTTACAATGAAAAATGACTCAAATGGATTTTATTTTGTTAGATAATGCTTGAGGAACATGACATTTACAGACCCCCAACCAAAGCATTCTCCATTTAATCCTTCTAGAAAATAAGCATTGTTCTTGCACTAATAGCTGATTTTGAATGGACCCATCCAAAGATGGTCGAAATTTCCATTTTTTCCTTTGTCCTCATTTCTCGTGTCCCATATCAACACTAGATCACCCAACCAAAAATCCTCTAGCTTGGAACACTTGTCAAAGGCCTTTTTTATCCTTTCCTGGTGGAGCTATGATCGATTGTAAACTTGTTCCCTCATCTGTTGTGTGTGACCCAACTGGTTTATTCTTCTTTGCGCGTAATTTGGCTCGATCTCCTACTCTTGCAACATTTTTCTGATGGGAAGCCCTAGTGTAGTAGGGAAAATTGCGTCTGCGCCGTATACAATCTGGAAAGGTGACGTTGAGATGGACTTATTGGTGGTAACCGATCTGCCCACATCGCGTAGATAAGATTTTTATTCCAAGCTTTCTTATTATTCTGCAGTAGCCTTTTGATGATCCTAGTCAAGATTTTATTCGAGGATTCTGCTAGCACATTTCCTTGTGGGTAGTGCGTCATAGAATTCCCCAGGGTTATATTATAATCTTGACAAAAATTTTCCATCCTCTTAGACTTGAATGCGGCCACATTCTCTGTTATGATCTTAACGGGACATCTGAACCTTGACAAGATGTTTGTCTCCAGGAATTGGATGACGACTGCATCAGTAGCTTGTTTCGTGGGGATCGCTTCTATATATTTTTTGAAGTATTCAGTGGCCATGAGTATCCATTTATGTTGCGCTAAGGATGGCTCATTTATTTCCCCTATGAAATCCATACCCCACTGCATGAAAGGTGCTTCAACTAAGATCGGATTTAGTGGCAGGAGCTGCAACTTTCTTCTTCCATCAAAAATCTGACATTCGTGGTAGCTGGAGACCTCTTTGTACACGTCAGCAAATATTGTAGACCAATAGTAACCTGCCCTCAGGATTTTGTGTGCGGTGGTTTTCCAGTAGTGGTGTCCTCCACAATCACCTTTGTGAAATTATTGTATGGCTTGCTTCGCATCATTTTCTACCAAACAACTCACTAATATTCCCCCAGGGTCTTTCTAGTAGAGTGAATTGTCTAGGATGTAGAACTTAACCACTTTAAGCTTGATAAATCTGGCCTTAGTCTTACCTTTTCCTAGAGGGGCCTGGAGATTCTCCAACACATAGATGATGTCTGCATACCATGGTGAATCGATGAAATCTTGAGACACCTACAGGGTCTTTTCTTCTTGAGGACATTTTGACATATCAACGATGAAATTCATTCCTACAGCATCACAGTCCAACTGCGCCATTAACTTCACAAGGCCTTGACCCTTGATCCATTTCATGGGATTGATATCAAGATCATATTCCAGCATGGCCGCTATCCACTTGCCTCTCCTTCCTTCAGGGTCAGGTTGAGTCAGGATATCCTTTACTGAGTTACTGGGCACATAAGCGATTACATGGGAGTGAAATATGTACGTCCTGAACTCTTTCAAGGCTTTCACTAAGGTGTATGCTTGTTTTTCCATAATGTCGTACCTTAGTGGAGCATCATCCAACGTCCGATTGAAATAGGCTATGGGTTTTTCGAAGCTCTTCTCATCTTTCTGCAACAACACACTGATGATAGTGTGTTCTGAGGCGAATGAAAACAGGATGAAATATTTCGTAAATTCTAGACTAGTTAGCACAAGAGCTTTAGTCAGTGCCACCTTGATATCCTCAAAAGTCTTCTTGGCCTCCGGGTTCCACCTGATCTCGTTTCCCTTCCTCAGCATGCAGGTTATGTGTTTTATGATTTCTTCCATGTTCTAGATGAATCTATTCAATAAGTTTACTTTTCCTAGGAAGCATTGCACTTCTCTTTTACTGCATGAAGTGTCGATCTTCAGGATTCCTTCCACCCTGCTGGGATCTATCTTAATGCCTTCCTTTGAGATAATTTTACCCAACAGGTTCCCTTGTTCCACCCCAAAATGTGATTTCTTTGGGTTTAGTGATATTCCTAACTTCCTACACTTATGGAAAACTTTCTTCAGATGCTCGAAGTGTTTTTCGTCGGAAGCAGAGTATACTGTGATGTCCTCCAAATAGATCACAATGAACTTGTCTTTTTCATTGGAAAATTCTATGTCCATTACCCTCTGGAAAGTGGCACCAGTGTTCATCAGACTGAAAGGCATCTTGGCGTACATGAACATTCCCCATGGAGTCGTGAAAGCCATTTTTTCTCTGTTGTCTGGGTGAACCATGATCTGATTATACCCTGAAACATTGTCCAGCATGGACATTTTCTGGGACCCCACCACCTTTTGTAGGATATAGTCCATTTTAGGAAGAGGGTATTGATATTTGAGGGACACTTTGTTTAAATTTCGAAAGTCTATGCACAGTCTTATCTCACCACTCTTTTTTCTTACAGGCATCAAATTAGCTACCATTTAGAGAATCGCAAAGAAACAAAAATTTTGGTGTCGAAAAGTTTCTTTACCTCTTTCTTGATCAACGAAAATAATAGGGGGTTTATCTGTCTCATCTTTTATTTGAAATGTTTTTGATATTCCTTGAGAGGGATAACATGTTGGATCACCTTAGTGTCATACACCTTCAAATCATCATTGCTCCATGCGAAAACGTCAGGGAATTCCTTCATGATCTTGATGTAGCCTTGCTTGACATTTGGGTTGAGCACTTTCAATAATATGATCATTTTTGGGTTCTCCTCAATCCCGATGTTGTAGTCTTCCACATCCTCTTCGCTTGCAATGATCTTGGGATTTTTCGCCACTTCATTTTCATCAAACAACTTCTCAAGTGGCACTAACCCCCTCGGAATGAGGTTATTATTCAATTGTATTATGTCCATTCCCATGATCTGGTTCTGGAAAGGGTCATCATTACTGCGCACATTCGGGCTCCCATCTTCATCGCAACAACAGTCGTCATCAATGTTTATGTTAGAGAACTCGTCGTCCTCAAACACCTGCCAGTATTTGATATTATCAGGCACTGTTGGTCTATGTTTGACTTCAATGTCTTATTTTTTGTTTGGGAATATGGGGATTTTGAAAACCGAGGCTAAGGTGGCCAATGCATCAATGACCTGATTTTGCTCCCTTGGTATAGCAGATATGTCATACTCTGAAAATTCCTCGAGGAGGTCTAGCGCCATGTTCCTGTACGCTCTCATCCTGGGGTGATTTTTTTGATATATCCCTTTAACCTAGTTTATGACCCGTTCGAAGTATCCATACACTGCTATCCTCTTTGTGCCTGATTATTTCAACACCTTTAGGACCAAAATCAGTGCTTCATAATCAACCATGTTGTTTGTGCATTCAAACGTGAGCTTCTATGAGCACAATGTTTTGCCCACTTAAGGGGGGATTACCCATATGCCAGCCCCATCCCCTTCTTTGCTAACCATGCCTTCAAAACCCATGTTCCACACCCCATTTTCCATGTGGTCTTTCAGGTTGGCGCACTCTGTTGTTTCCCGCATGGTTTCCTCATCAGCTGTCATGATGGTTGTCGGCTCTTCCTCTTCAAAACTCAGGTCATTGTAGAATATGGAAGGATGAACTTCAGTGTTGATGGAGTACATGGGGTGGTTGTTTGGCTATGTCTTGCTGCTCACCATGTACTTCAACAACACCTCTCTATACAACCGTCTGTCCTGGCCAAAAATCAAAATGGTGGCGTATGACATGTCCATTTGCAGAGTCCCTTTTAATTTTATAACCCACGATCTGGACAACATCATGCCAAACTTGGGGGGTATGTCCGCCACTACCACATCCATTGCCATGTTCTTCGAAGGAATCTGGGCCAACAACATGACCAATTCTTTGGTGAGGCCCAGGCACTTGACTTTCCTCGAGTCAAAAGAGAAAAGGTCCTTATAAGGTCTGTTGATGTCTAGACCCAATTCATCCATGATCACCTTTAGCATGAGGTTGTGCGATTCCCTTGACTCCAGCATGGCATTATGCAGGGTCATGTCATGGACCTTCAGACTGACGTAGAATGGAGGGACATCCTCAGTATCACTTGTCTCTTCAACACACAGACCGAACAGGATAGTGGCTGGGTGATCATATTGGACATTCAAAGTATCGAGTGTACCTCCCATTTTCAACGTTTTAATAATTTTCTCCTGGTACTTGCCCTTTATTATAAGCTCATTGAATGGGACAAAGATTTTGATTTTAGCCATTTCATGCTCAAAATTAAAAGGAGGACATACTTTCTCTACCTCTTTTCCACCTGCTTCTCAGCTTGCTTCCTGAGTTTTCTTCAGGGCCTCCTCCTTCGACTTCGCCTTCTCCGTCGCGTCCTTGGTCATGCTATCTATCCTCAGTCAGCTTGTGGAAGGGGTGTCTTCCAGGGGTTTCCTTATGGGATTAGTCTAATGAGGCTCGGTGGACGCTTCCTTGCTCCTGAGATTATATTTCCTCTGGAATTGCATGATGGCATTTTGCTAACCCTTTTTGAACTCTTCTGTATCTCAGGATAGCACATCATCGGTTTTCCCTATCCATGCATCATCTGTCTCCAACATAACATTGTTTTTTTTGCTCATGTACCGATCATGTTCACTCTTTTTCAAGAAGACACACAGATTCTTGTCATCACAACAATGCATTTTTTCCTCGAACATCTGATCGAAATATTCATCCATGTAGTCGTTTTGGAATGGAGGCCTTGTTTGCTAGTCTCCTTGATCTCTCTGCTCCCTCTGTTCCCTTTGTCTAATCTGAGGGACTTGGCCCCTCCCGAGGTTTTGATTCTTGGGTTGGGGGTCCTGTTGTTCCTGGGCAGCGATTCTATTTCCCACATACATTTTCTCCATTAACTTCTCCATGGTCCTCATCATTAAGTCAAAATTTTCGTCTGAGGACCGAGATGTTGATGGTTGCACGTCTCCTTGGGGCTTCTTATCACCTATGTTGAATCTCTATTTCATTTTCCTTGAGGCCATCATATTTACCTCAAATTTGATCGCATTGCTCATTATTGCATCTATACATACTGATCTTCTTTCTCTCAATAGCAGGGAGAAATCATTGTCGAAGGAGTTGGCGTATCATAACTATGTAGCCCCGAGAGGTGGCTAGACTTCTCCGGGTACAGATTTATAGACCTTCATGAAACGGGCTGAGAATTCTTTCACCGTCTCTTCTGGCGCCTTCTTCATATTATTGTACTGTGTTAACAAGTGCAAGGGGTTCTTCTTGTCTCCCCATCTGTTAATGAAGGCCATTTCGAATGCGGCAAAGTCCCGAATAGTTGTTGGTTGCAAGGCTTTAAACCACTTTCTCACCTCCATCCCAAAACTCTGCACGAACAACCTCATTTTCATGTCTGCATATTCTACCTCCTCCAGGTCGATGGAGTCGTTGAACCAATCCAGATTCTTTTGGGATGAACCGTTCCCTTTAGAATCATAGAGTTTAATTCTCTGGCTGTCATTCTAAGGCAAGTCATGCAGTTGGGCTGGCAGAATAAGAGGGGAGAATCTAGCGGCCATGGCTCTATGAGGATTTGGGGTTTGAGGGATATTATTAGATATCAGGGCTTGGAATCTCTTCTGGTAGGAAAATATCTCGTCCAAGCTGGTTTTTGACTTAGACCTGAATAGGATTTGCTCAAACAGTGCGTCAAACTCAAGGTCGTCGATGCTTTGCACACCATCTTTTGGTAAGGACAAACTTTTGTCCAGGTAATAGAAACGGTACAACGCTTACTCTCTAGTCTTGTGCAAAATATTCTCAGGGTTGTACATAGGCTCTGTGGGGTTTGGGTCAGGATTCACTCTGGTATATATCGTCTTCGGAGCCAGGGTTCCTGAAACTGCACTACTTGGAGCTATTGGTCTTTTTTGACTAGAGTCACCAAGGTAACGGTTTTAGTTGGTACAAATGTTTGTCCCTCTGTTACCCTCAGGGGTCAAACTGCAACATTATTCGTTCTCCCAGGGAATATTTATTCGATTTCGTTCCCCGAAAATGGTGACAGAATGTTAGCACTCCGTGAATTTGTTCTACTGATATACAGATGACGAAGGTAACTTTTTCAACCAACTTTGAGACTCGAAACTAGCCTTTCGGATCTATAGAGGGCTCTCTCAGGAGGCCCGGTCTCCACGCAAGATATGGCTTTTAAAGTAGTGGCTAGGTTTAACACCTTTGATATAATGGGTTCTGGTTATATTGGCGCAAGAAAATAAGACTTGGGATATGGGGTCGATTCGAGAAAACAATTGAAACAAATGACTCGGTGACTGAACTTTGAGAGGATAAAGGCAGGGAGAGCAACAATCTTCAGTGAAAAATAGTAATGTGTGGTGAGGAAAAATACAGGAAGTAACTCGGAGCACCTCTGCAGGTGAATTTAGAGTTAACGTTTTAGAATAAAAACATTTTTTCCAAATGGTACGAAGAAGGGGAGCTTTGCAGTGAATCCACGGGTTCAAAAATTCATTCTACATTAGACATAAAAAGATATAAATAAATATAACGAAAAGAACGTATGTGAAGAGGGAAAACAATACATCTAATTGCTACAACTAGAATCTTTTCATCAAAATTACAGGACTTTTGCATTAAGTTTCGGTAGAACTGAAATTACATACAATAGCTACTATCTATACCAATTTTTCCAACCAACCTGGCTTACATCTAAAAGATCAAATATATAAACGAGGGCACTGCTTGGGCTGCCCTACTCTTATAACTGCTAGCTCTACAAACTAGGGGACTGACTGTTTTGCATTACAAAACTCTTTGCATTACATTTTCCAAAAATAAACAAAAGGAACATCTAGATACATCATGATCGTTGTAATCCACCACGAGGATTCAGTTTGTCGATCGAGTATCTAGATGGACAAGTGTCTGTCAGATTCCCGCTATCTGGTTTAATGGCTCTGATTTTCTACTGCGTGTTCGTGTGTTGGGAGGAAAAGTGCACGGCAAGTGGAGGTAGGCAGTCATAGCCGTTATGAAAATGGAAAAATGTCTCGGGCGATGTTTCCTTCAAAATTTATTAATATTTTCCTTCCATTTGAGAATACAGGAAAGGACTCAGCTAATCTTGTTTCTTTTGCTCACTGGCGAGAGCTGTGTGGACTATCTCCTCAGCCGATTCACATTCTCTGGAGTGTATGGCATTCCTTTATTATGACAGTTGTCATGCTTCATGCAACTGTACAATCGTATCCTCTACTTCCTGGAGCTATCTTTTTAACCACGTCACGTTCCCTTCGTGACCTTGTGTTGTTGATTCTTCTGTGATCTTTGTCGCCAGCTGTTTCTCAACTCCCTGTTTTCATGGTACAGTTCCACGATGGCTAGTTTTTCTTTCTTCAACTACTGAGCTATCTCTTGATCATATGAGCCTGAGGCATCCATCCTCCTTGGCCTGCTCCTGCTTTCTTGACTGGTACCTTCCAAAGGCTTCAGGCAGACAATGCACATCAGTAATTGTTTTGCGATCGATCATGTGTGCGGTTCATATGAGATTCGAGTTTCCACAGCTTCATTTTTCTTCCTTGGTATGCCTCTTCTTTGAGGTATCCACTACTGAGGAGAAAATGATTCTACTATCCTTCATTTCTACGCAGTTTCTCCCACTCCAAGTTCTGCACTGTGTGATGTCGTCATTCCTGTGAGCGACAGGAAAATTCCCCTTTTATCCATGGGAATGCCTGTTGTGAGTGAGAAAGAATCCCAATCACTTTGGGAATTAGGTATGGTGATTATACCACTTCGCATGCCTTTACTCATGTTTTGAGAAGTTGTCATGGTGTGACCAATATCTATCTTGCACGCAGTATATCAAGCGGATGCCCAAAATGGAATTGGATGATGACTGCGTCGGTATCTTGTTTCGTGGGGATCGCTTTTATCCATTTCTTGAAGTAGTCAGTGGATGTGAGTATCCATTTGTGTTGCGTGGAGGATGGCCATAAGTATTAGATAGAAATGCATCTTGGCATACACGAACATTCCCCATGGAGTCGTGAAAGCCGTTTTTTCTCTGTCGTTTGGGTGAACCATGATCTGATTATACTGTGAAAAACCATCCAGCATGGACATCTTCTGGGACCCCACCACCTTTTGTAGGATATAATCCATTTTAGGAAGAGGGTAGTGATATTTGAGGGACACTTTGTTTAAATTTCGGAAGTCTACGCATAGTCTTATCTTGCCACTCTTTTTTCTTACGAGCACCAAATTAGCTACCCATTTAGAGAATCGAAAACAAACAATAATTTTGGCATCGAAAATCTTCTTTACCTCTTTCTCGATCAACGACAATAACAGGGGGTTTATCCGTCTCAGATTCTGTTTGAAAGGTTTTTGATCTTCCTTAAGAAGGATAACATGTTGGATCACCTTAGTGTCATACACCTTCAAATCATCATAACTTCATGTGAAAACGTTAGGGAATTCCTTCATGACCTTGACATAGTCTTGTTTGACTTATGGGTTGAGTGCTTTTGATAATTTGATCATTTTTGGGTTGTCCTCAGTCCTGATGTTGGAGTATTCCATGTCCTCTTCGCTTGCAGTGATCTTGGGATTTTCAGCTACGTCATTTTCGTCAAACAACTTCTCTAGTGGCACTAACCCCTTCGGAATAATGTTATTCTTTAGTTGTATTATGTCCCTTCCCGCGATCTCGTTATGGAAAGGGTCATCATTAATGCACGTATCCACATTCCCATCTTTGTCGCAACAACATTTGTCATCAATGTTTATGTTAGCGAACTCGTCGCTCATCTGAAAAAATCTTTCTACTGGCTTGTCGTCCTCAAACTCCTACCAGTATTTGATATTATCAGGCATTGTTGGCCTGTGTTTGACTTCAATCTCATATTTTTGGGGGGGGAATATGGGGATTTTGAAAACCAAGGCCAAGGTGGCCAACACATCGGCAACCTGATTTTGCTCCCTTGGGATAGCAGATATGTCATACTCCAAAAATTCCTTGAGGAGGTCCAGCGCCAAGTTCCTGTACACTTGCATCCTGGGGTGCTTTATTTGATATATCCCTTTAACTTGGTTTATGATCAGTTCAGAGTCTCCTTGCACTGCTATCTTCTTTGTGTCTAATTCTTTCAACACCTTCAAGCCTAGAATCATTGCTTCATACTCGACCATGTTGTTTGTGCATTCAAATGTGAGCTTGTATGAGCACAACTTTGTGCCCACTTCAGGGGGGCTTACCCATGCGCCGACCCCAACCCCTTCTTTTTTGACCGCGCCATCAAAACCTATGTTCCACACCCCATTTTCTACGCGGTCTTTCGGGTCGGCGCACTCTGTTGTTTCCTGCACGATTTCCTCATCAGTTGTCATGATGGTTGTCGGCTCTTCCTCTTCAAAACTCAGGTCATTATAGAATATGGAAAAACCAACTTCAGTGTCGATGGAGTATATGGGGTGGTTGTTTGGCTGTGTCTTGCTTCTCACCATGTACTTCATCATCACCTCTCTATACAACCATTTGTCCTGGCCAAAAATCAGAATGGTGGCGTATGACATGTCCATTTGTAGGGTCCCTTTTAATTTTGAATCCCTTGATCTGGATAACAACATGCCAAATTTGGGGGGTATTTCCTCCACTACCATGTCCATTACCATGTTCTTCGAAGGAATTTGGGCCAACGACACGACCAATTCTTTGATGAGGCCCAGGCACTTGAATTTCCTTGAGTCAAAAGAAAAAAGGTCCTTATAAGGCCTGGGGATGTCAAGACCCAATTCATCCATGATCACCTTTGGCATGAGGTTGTACGATGCCCCTAAATCCAACATGGCGTTATGTAGGGTCATGCCGTCGACCTTCAGACTGACGTAGAACGGAGGGACGTCCTCAGTATCACTTATCTCTTCAACGCATGGACCGAACAAGATAGTGGGGTGATCATCTTGGACATTCAAAGTATCGAGGTCCCTCCCATTTTCAACATTTTAATAATTTGCTCTCGGTACTCGCCCTTTCTGATAAGATCATTGAATGGGACAAATATTTTGATTTTATCCATTTCATGGTCAAAATTAAAAGGAGGACAACCTTTATCTACCTCTTTTCCACCCGCTTCTCAGCGTGCTTCCAGAGTTTTCTTCGGGGCCTCCTCCTTCAACTTCGCCTTCTCCGTCGCATCCTTGGTCGCATTGTTCATCCTCAGTCAGCTTATGGAAGGGGTGTCTGTCATTTCCTTATGAGATTAGTTTGATGAGGCTCGGTGGACGCTTCCTTTCTCCCAAGGTTATATTTCCTCTGGAACTTCATGATGGCATTCTGATAACCCTTTATGAACTCTTATGTCTCCCAAGACAATGTGTCATCGGTTTCTCCTATCCATGCATCATCTGTCTCTAGCATAACGTCGTTGTTTCTTCTCATGTACTCATCATGCTCTCTCTTTGTCAAGAACACATGTGGATTCTTGTCATCACAACAATGCATTTCATCCTCAAACATCTGATCGAAGTCTTCATCCGCGTAGTTCTTTTGGAATGGAGGTCTTGTCTACTGGTCGCTTTGATATTTCTGCTCCCTCTTCTTCCTTTTTCTAATCTGAGGGACTTGGCCCCTCCTGAGGTTCTGATTCCTAGGCTGGGGGTCCTATTGTTCTTTTCCAGCTGGTCTATTTCCCACAGACATTTTCTCCATTAACTTCTCCATGGTCCTCATCATTAAGTCAAAATTTTCATCTGAGGACCAAGATGTTGATGTCTATGCGTCTCCATGGTGCTTCTTATCACCTCTGTTGAATCTCTATTTGATTTTCCCTGAGGCCATCATATTTACCTCAACTTCGATCGCCTTGCTCATTATCGTGTCTAGACTTACTGATCTTCTTTCTCTCAATAACAGGATGAAATCGTTGTCAAAGGAGCCGACGTATCACAACTATGCAACCACGGGAGGTGGTTGGACTTTTGTGGGAATAGAGTTATAGACCTTCATGAAACAGGTTGAGAATTCTTGCACTGTCTCTTCTGATGCCTTCTTCATATTATTGTACTCTGTTAACAGCTGCAAGGTGATGCAAAGAGGTCTACCCTATCACCCCGCGGGGTCTCTTCACCTGACCTCCTGCTCATAGGATCGATCTTATCCCCTTCTTCGAGACGAAGTGACTCTTTAGGTTCCTGAGTGGAATCCTCTGCTTCAGTCTGACCCACAGGTCCTTTAACTTCCTTCACGGCCTCTGCACCTACCGTGACTTTTCCCCGACTCAAGTATCGGGGTTCGGGGTTTCACACTTCCTGTTGTCGAGAGTCACTAACCTCTCGATTCCCCGATTTTCGATGACCCCTTTTCTAGCGCTAACCCTCCTAATTAGGCCCTTTGGTTCATACGACCATCCCCTATAAGACCGCATCCTTACACCTATGTCGGGGTTTCAAGTTCCAATTTCTCGATGAGCTCTCCTTTGCCCTTAGCCCCTCTTGGCTAGGCTCTGGTCCATATGACCCGCTCGTATATGACCGCAGCCATACTCTCCATCAGAGTTTCGGCGTTTTCAATGTCACGATGCACAAGTCCCCAGGACTTGCGATTCTCCGATCCCCAATGTGCTCCTCCACGCGTTAGCCCTCCTGGATCAGCTCCTGGCCAATGTGACCACACTCCGTGACCACTACCTTACCCTGTCGGGGCTACGGGGTTTGCGATGTCAAAGTGTGCATGTCCACGAGACTCGCGATATGTCGATCCCTGACTCTTCGGGATCCTCTAACACACGTCCTCAAAACGAACGGTTCAAATATTTTCAACGTTTCGAGACTTGCAAGTCCCGATGCCTGGTGCCTCGGATCTCTGGAACAGATGATCGCGTGACACATGGCCCTCCACAGACAGACGGTCCATATTCTATGTCGGGGTTTCCAGTGTGGATTTCCCCGATGCCTTGTCCATGGGAATGTCGATTTCCCGATGCACCAAAAGTCGATGGCGCTTGATCTCCGCCATGTGTCCTCTGCAAATGGATGGCTCTGATCTTCCTAGCATTTCGAGACTTATGGTGCCTCGATTTCCTTGCCCTCGAGAACTCCGATTCTCCGATGGCCAATATCCCGACTCTCGCGTGATCTCCGCCACGTGTCTCTACTAACATACGGCTCTGATCCTTGTCAGGATTTCACGGCGATTGATGTGCCGACTCTCACGACCTCAGGAATGTCGATTTCCCGATGTTTGATTCCCCAATGGGTGTCGGTACTTCTCTCCTCCTGTTCACGGGGTTAACTCCCGCGTGACTCTTGCAGATTCGACGGTTGTCGGCGATCTGATCCAAGATCTGACGGCTCCGATAAATCATTCTCATGCGCTCCTCCTCCCAAGGTTAAACTATGCACAAATCCTCCCGATCCAATGGCCTATGGGATTCCCGAGTGAGATTTGACGGCTATCGATCTCCTCCTTCTGTGTCCTTCCTCTAGAGCTCCCCTGGACATGTAAATCAACGGTCCAGATTTGTTCTTCTGTCGATCTGACCACTGACACTTCTCCTCCTAAGATTTTTCTCTTCCTACCCAATGTTGGGAGAATTTTTGTGTTCTCAAAGGCCTCGAGCTTTGCTTCGTCTCTTCTCTCTCTGCGAGCTCCTTTCACCTTGAGCCTCACTGCACGTATACAAC
Organism: Picea glauca; assembly: GCA_000966675.3. Classification (NCBI taxonomy): domain Eukaryota; kingdom Viridiplantae; phylum Streptophyta; class Pinopsida; order Pinales; family Pinaceae; genus Picea; species Picea glauca. The sequence goes on along the minus strand of JZKD02S2301665.1, from coordinate 36,439 downwards.
GTTGACCCTCCTGAGCTTTTGTCTTTGAATCCTCAAAGGACTCTCCCAACTCTTGCTCTCCTTTCAGAGTATTCAGATGCACTCGCTGGTGCTGTCCATCATGAGCTTATGCAAACACTCAGACCCCTTGGGGGATTTTGTCCTTCTTCTCCCTCAGATGGAGAAATTGACACCTTTCTGGTTGTCCTGCTACTCAAGCAACTTCTTGCTGAGCCTTCTGGGTGTTCAGCAACCTAGTAAAGGTCCTTCAGTGGACTTCTTCTTTCAGCTCCCAGAACTCAAAGAGTTCCCTTCTCTTGTGTCTGTCTGCACACTTCCTCGACGCCCTCTTGGTGGAGTATCTTCTCCACCGAACGTTTAGTAGTTCTGGGTTCCCTCTATGCACTCTTTTCACCTCACTCGATGCCCTTCTGGCAGAGCTCTTAGAATCCTCAGTGGTTCTGGTTCCTTCTTCTAACCCTTAGTAGAATTCTTCCTCAAATGCACCACAACGCATACGCTCAATGTCCACTTGGCATAGCTCTACAGAACTCCTCAGAGATTCTATATGCAACTGTGTTTCAGCTACACAGCCTTACCTCCTGAGGTGTTCAGAAACCTCACAGGTCTTCTTCCTGAGTTGATGATTCCAGTTCCTGTGCCTCAACACGTCTTTGTTTGAACCCGCAGTGTTCAGAAAAGCATCCTCTGTGCACAGCTATCAGAACCCTCAGTGTTCTGTCACACCCTCCTGGTGTGAAGCCTCAAAGACCTTCAACCCTGAAATCAAATGAACTCCTGTAGAATGCATCCACATAAAATGCATTCACAACATATACAAAGAACACACACAGACATGCATATAAGACAGAATAATGTAGGAAAAACTGCTCTGTTTATATTAATGGCAATTGCCTGAAATTGCAAGGTGTTCCTTGAGCTCTCTTTGGCTCTCCTCCTACAACCTCGTCTAACTCAAAATGAGATCTCTAAATCTCTTTTACCTGAGGGGATCTTAGAGCGCTTTCCTCTAGGTTCACCTACTCTAATAAATTACATTCAATGGTTGTCTAGTCCATCATATGGATCTAGATCTCAGCCGATCTAGCATTAAAGCCAATCCTATCTGATGCCTGCACAAAGGCACGGCTTCCATGGCTCACCAGCCTACAACATTTAATTACATTCATTTCAAATTTAAATGAGGACTGCACCTCTCTCTTCAGCGTTGAATGCATGCGCGCTGACGTGGCTAGCTGGCTAAATGATGTGGAGAGATGCTTCTGCATCATACTCCATAGCTGCAAAAATCATGAGCTCCTGCTCATGAGCTTCCCCTATAGCTGTTGGAATCCTCCTGGATCCCAAACGAATATCTAGAGTTGTTCATCTGGTCCATCCTGCTGCTGCTGCTGCTGCTTCTGCTGCGTTGCTGCTGCTTCTTCTGCTCTTCTGCTCAGCCTCTCCCTGCTGGCAGTGTCTGCTGACTCCAACATCAGCTCCATGATCTCTTTGATCACTGTATCCAGCTGCTCCCTTGGCTGGTCCTGTCCATGCAGTCTCCTCAGGTGCAAAAATTTTTGGCCATTGGGAAGATCACTATGATCTCCCATGCCATCTTCTTCATCTTCAACGATGGCCTCCAGTTGCCACGCTGCTGCAGACTTCAGCTCTGCAGTCTCCCTTTGACTGAATTGTTGTTCAGTCACCTTTTTTGACAGTTCAACTTCTGTCAATTCTCTTGCTGGCCCTGGATTGTTCAGCCAATCCTCCAACATCTCTAGCTCCATCTCCCATGGAGCTGCCTGCTCCTTGGCTTCTTTTGCTGCTAGATTCAGTGCTACAACTTCTTTCTCTTCAGCCCCCTGGCTGAAACTAATGAGCCATCCCTCAGAATGCTCATCTTCTTCTTCCGCTTCTGCTTGGGTAGCTCCCAAAGTCTACTCCAATTAATCCTTGATAGTCATCGTCAGCTCCAATTTCCTTTTGACAGTCACAACCGACTGTTCCCCTGCAGTTGTTGTATCATCTGCAACATAATTTTATGCCTCCTCCTGGGCATATGGTAGGAATATCCCAATTCCCCCAATCATCAAAATATCATCCTGATCTTTCACCCCTTCTGTCAGCTACACCTGCTGATCCCTTTCCATCTCTGAATTTATGAGACTATCATACAGTCTGATCTGCTCTGTCAGCTCCTCTAACTGATCCAAATTCATCTTCTCATCCCTGCCCACCTAGAAATATGGGATGTTGTTGTTGCTCTCCTGGAAAACCATGAGATCAACCGATCCCATCTTCATCAACACTCCTTGCTGAATTGAACTCGCCTCCAAGTCCATGAGGCTTTCAGACAGCCTCGAATGCTCATCTCTTCCCACCTGGCAGTCTGAGATGCTTCTGCTGCCCTCCTGGCAGTCTTTGAGATCCCGCAGCGATCTCCTTTCATTGCCCAGCTGGCAATGTTAAATTCCCTGGCTGTCCTCATGACAGTATGTGAGATCCTCAGCTGATCTCAACTCGTTACCCTCTTGGAAAATTGGAATTTCTATTCTACCCTCCTGGCAGCGCTTAAGATCCTCAAACGATCCCAATTCATTCTCTACACCGAGAATTTCTCCAATTTCTGGTTCACATACCTGAACCATATCCTCCTCTTCTATGGGCCTGAGGTTTTCAGCATACATCAACCATCTCCTTAACAACCTCTGCTGTCCTTTGACCATCAGCTCCCTGACTGGCCATTTCACTCTTTGCGTCTTCATGGGCCATTCATATACCCATCTCAGCTTTTTACGCTGTTGCATCTTCATTTCGAGCTCCTCCATCTCTCGCTTTATGTCAGCGAGCTCTTTATCCATTTCTGTTGCGCTCATCAACTTCGAGCTCTTCCTTTCAACATGCTTATGGCCTTCAGTAGCCATCTCACTGTGTCTATCTACCTCCCTAACAGATCTGCTGCTGTCAGTCCTGCAATCCTGAGTGCTCAGCTTCATTTTACAGTCCTGTTGACTGTCTATGGACTGCTACCTACCTACAAACAAGTCCTTACAGAGTCCTCAGTAACTCTGTCTTCTTCCTACTTTCCTCTCTCTTCACCTGAAATATACAGATGAAGTTCCCGCTCTGATACTACTTGATGCAAATTGGTCTACCCTATCACCTCGCAGGGTCTCTTCACCTAACCTCCTACTCACAGGATAGATCTTATCCCCTTCTTCAAGCCAAAGAAGCTCTTTAGGTTCCTGAGTGGAATCCTCTGCTTCAGTCTGACCCACAGGTCCTTTAACTTCCTTCACGACCTCTGCACCTACCGTGACTTTTCCCTGACTCAAGTATCGGGGTTCAGGGTTTCACACTTCCTGTTGTCGAGAGTCACTGACCTCTCGATTCCCCAATTTCTGATGACCCCTTTTCTAGCGCTAACCCTGCTGATTAGGCCCTTTGGTCCATACGACCAACCCCTATAAGACCGTAGCCTTACACCTTTGTTGGGGTTTCAAGTTCCAATTTCCCGATGAGCTCTCCTTTTCCCTTAGCCCCTCCTAGCTAGGCTCTAGTCCATATGACCCACTCGTATATGACCGCAGCCATACTCTCCATCGAAGTTTCCACATTTTCAATGTCATGATTCACAAGTCCCCATGACTCGTGATTCTCCGATCCCCGATGCACTCCTCCATGCGCTAGCCCTCCTGGCTCAGCTCCTAGCCAATGTGACCACACTTCGTGACCACTACCTTACCCCGTCGGGGCTACGGGGTTTGCGATGTCAAAGTGCGCATGTCCACGGAACTCATGATATGCCGATCCCCGACTCTTCGAGATCCTCTGACACATGTCCTCAAAATGAACGATTTATATCTTTTCGCCGTTTCGAGACCTGCAAGTCTCGATGCCTGGTGCCTCGGATCTCCAGAATGGATGATCGCGTGACACGTGCCCCTCCTCAGACGGACGGTCCAAATTCTGTGTCGGGGTTTCCAGTGTGGATTTCCCCGATGCCTTGTCCACGGGAATGCCGATTTCCCGATGCTCCAAACACCGATGGCACTTGATCTTCACCACGTGTCCTCTGCAAAAGGATGGCTCTGATATTCTCGACATTTCGAGACTTATGGTGCCTCGATTTCCTAGCCCTCGAGAACTCCGATTCTCTGATGACCAATATTGTTAAGAACCAAATATCAATATAGCATAGAAAAACTTCAGAAAAAGTACTCAACGCCTCGAAAAAGAGATAATTTCAGATAATAAGCCTCTTCGAGGGGGCAACCTCCTTTTACCCCACTTAAATGTTCAAGTCCAAGATGATTCAAAATG
>JZKD02S2301643.1:22383-33730 GCA_000966675.3 Picea glauca | reverse complement strand
TCGAGTGTGTCTGAGGAAGTGACCCCAGTCCCCTGCCCAAAGAAAAGAGAGAGCCACTCTCTTGGGGGTCCTCTTTGATCACCAATCTACTCCTAAGGTGGTAATGTACTCTGTTTTCTTCATAAGAGGAGTCAATTGAGGTTGAGGGAGTGTCGAGGGTAAAGGGTAGATTGGTAGGAAGCAAAGTTTCCAGGAAGGAAGGGGAGGGGAAAACAATTGTAAGGGGTGGGGCGTCTGCTACTGGTGTGGGAGATAGTCCGGTAGAGGTCAAGATCCCAGTCAACAAAGAAGTTCCCAAGACCCACAAGTTTATGGAGGGTGTGACCCGCAGGGGAGCAAAGACCGACAAGGAGGAGGAGAAGGGATAGTGGAGGGAGGCCGGACTAACATAGGATAGAGACTTCCCATCCGAAGTAAAAGAAGTAGACTCAGTAAAAACAAGTGGAGTGAAAGACTCCAAAGTAGTAAGAGATGCATCCAAAGTTGACATACTTGATAATTTGTGTTCTGGACGGAGGAGATAATACAAGGAAGGTGAGGAGAAAGGACCGACAGTCGGAAGCACATCATGCCCCAAACCCTGGTTGCATCCGCTGCCCGAACCCTGTCCCGCTGAGCGAATATATCTAGTGGCCTGTAGAACCTGTCTTTTGTTGTCCCCTGCGCCCTGCTGTGGTTCCCATTTCTTTCGCGGGGGAGAGGTGTAGGAGCTTGTCCCTCTAGTCATCCAGTCTTTTCCCTTGAAGGATAGTGGACAGTTTGCCACACCATGCCCATAGACGTGGCATCTATGACACCTAAAAGGGATTCCCTCATAGTACATGGTTTGAAAAAAATCCCCAGTCGTTGATTCTATGAGAAGCGGCTGATATAAACCCTTCTGAAGATTGATCTGGACCAGTATGCAAGCCACTATCATAAGCCTAGTGACTTCAAATGACATATCCGCCTCGAGGTATCTGCCCAGAAGGTTTCCAATTTCCACAAATCGATGTGTATTCTAGTATTGCATCGGGAGGCCCAAGAGTCTAACCCAAATGGGTTGCTCATCAACCCGTTCACGCTTCGCATCAAAAGTGGGTGTCCAACATTTGAGGAGGGTTGGGGTAGCAACGATTCTCCAGACCTTCTTAAGAACCCATTGTACATCATCTATGGAAGAGAAAACAAAATAAAACCACCCTCTGGTAAGTAGTCTAATATGGGGCATCTTGGAGATCTTTGGTAGCCACTAGTTGTTAACCCAACTTTTGAGGTAAGCCATGCCCAACTTTTTCCCTCTGACCCTACCCACCACTGCTCTTTCTGAAATATCCAAAACCATGTCCATTGCCATGTCCTCCCCAAAGATAAGTCTCCCAACACCAGTTCGTTCTCGAGCACATCTGATAGCTTTAGATGGACGACCTTCTGAGTTGTGTTGGGTGTTGTTTGAATGATCCCCAGTTTGTGTAGTGGGGGTGCTCTTCTTGTTTTCAATGGAAATGTCTAGAGGAGTAGAAGAGTTTTCTAAGCCATGAACAAGCTTGAGATTCATATCCCCAACCTATTTGGCTTCCACCAAGAAGTCAGAGGGTGAAAACCCTTGTGTGGTAGTGAGATCAATCAAAACCCCGTTCTGTTGCTCAAAATACTGGGGTTCAAGGAGATCCGTAAAAGAAGCGCTAAAACCCGAGGATATCTCCCCCACGGTTAGACTGAGACTTCCACCAAAAACACTTGTTGGTTCGGAATAGAAGGGTATTTTCCCTCCCCAATCTTTGGGGAAATCCATTCCTTCAGTAGGTGACAGTTGTTGTTCAATAGTGGGAATCAGACCCATCCAATCCGCCTCTGAAAACCTTGAGCCTCCGGCTACCTCACTGCGAGACTAATAACTGTCGCTGTCCCCCATCCTAGTGTTCTCGGAAATGATTAATGAAACTAGCCCACATGTCGTCTGCCAGTTACCAGTTGGGAACCTGAGAAAATGAGTTGTGGCCTGCGGAATCCGAGGAAAGTGGGGTTCCTTGTCCTGTAGTTTTTACATGCTACGGAGTATGCACGATTAGTGCCCTAAAATGTGATGGCTTATTACCAAGAGCATGTGTAGTTCACGTGGTCCTAGGTCTCTATCTGCCTATCAGAAGACCAAACCCTACACCAAATGTCTCCTCCATTTTCGATAAAACCCTCTGCCGCTTCGAAGCTCCATCGCATCTATCTTCAACCATCAACTAAGAGATTCCATATTCCAAGTCTTATTGCTACCTTCACGTATTTCAATATTTGAAATTTGTTGGACCAAAATTTGTTGAGAACTCAATGTCCCTATTTTAAATGAATATTTGTGGTAGCCCAAAATGAGCCCAAACATGCGCAAAGAAGAGTTTAGCAGTGGCCTCGACTATGATACTCTTTTTACAGGGTATCAAAATGGCCATAATAGAGAACCAAATCGATGACCATGTTATCACCATAACAATTTTGTATGGAATCCAAATCTCGGGACTTAGAAAGAGGACAAATTGGTGTAGAAGTGCAACAAACTGGAGGATGATGCCATATCTAGTGGACGAGGCTAAGTCTAGCAGAGATGGGGAGTTGACGGGACCCGACAGGCCACAGATCTCATACATCCCAAATAGACGGTAAGAAACCATATCAGGCGGAGAAATAGCGCGGAGGTTAATTATTTGAAAGTGGGCCGACGAAAAATACCGTGGTTTTGGCTTAGGACCACGTGGCGCCACCAGATGCATATCGGGGAGAAAAATAGTCTACCCCAAACCACTTTGCCTCGTCCCCAAAATTTTCGAAAGACAAGCGCTACATATATTTCTGTGAAATGGCTAGCGAAAGTAAGATGGGGGTTAAACCATTTGCAGACGAATTCGATCAGTTTCACGCATATCAGTTTTCAAGTCTCAGTTTCCATGATTTCAAGTAATTTTGACCAGTCGTCTTACAAGGTGAATTCCGGGAAAACCAGAGCACATTTTGAGAAACCGAAAGAGGTTTATACTCAACACGAGCCAAAGAAAAATAACATCTCCTATATTTCTCATAGCTATTACATACTGAGAGAATTGAGGACATCTTGAAACCTTATATTTCCAGATTCGTGATTTCTTTTGTTGGAAACATCTTTTTCAAATGCAGATCCTGGACAGATGGGGAAACATTTCACAAAACCGAGAGAGGTTTTTACTCAATACAAGTTGGTGTACAAAAAACTCCCCCAAAATTTACACAGGTGTCACAGATTGAGATATTTGAAGAAATATTCAAACCTTATTTTTTAGTTTTCATGATTTCTTGTTCGAGACATGTTTTTGTGGCACGTGTTCCGGCCAATTGGAGATGAATTTATAGAAACCGAGAGGGGTTTTTCTTCATAATGATCTTATCTAAAAAAACCGTTCTTATATTTTACATAGATATTACGGGTTGATATTTACAGGTGGTGTTTTGAAGCCTACTTTTTCGTGTAAACAGTTTCCAAACGAAACATTTCTTTATTTGTAACTGGTTTGGAAACAAAAGTGTTAACAGAAGAATTTTCAGCCAGAAGAGGATTGCCTCTCCATAAGCAACTAAATAACCTCTACAGGCATATACATGCTTCTAACCTATCAACTCAAAGTTCTTGATTAGTCTCATCATACAGAAGAGCACATACATTCCATAGTGCCATGGTGCCGAGGAATTGTCTATAGAGCATGGTTTGCTCTTTTACTACCTAAAATGCTACCAAATCTATTAAGACTAATGACGCTGCTAATACCTGAGGTTTCTACCCATTCTGCACATGTTCAAGTGAAGGTGTTGTGAATTGTGACGATGCTACCGAAAGTTTGATAGGATACATAGATGGGCACTACCTAAATTTTGATAGGATATACAGGAGGGCGCTATCGAGATTCTCTACCGAAATTTTGACAGAGACCAAATTGTGCAGAGTTATTTTGCAAAGACGTTTTCTACTAGTTTTGAGTGACAAACTTAAAACTTGTACTATGAACAAATGGGAAGGAAGTTTTGAAAACTGGAGGAAGTTTTTGTTCATAACATACCAAATAACAAAAAAAATTCTCCGTTTTTCAAAATGTGCTATGGTTAGAGAGTTATTTGACATAGAATTGGTGCTATGGAACGTGCTATTGAAACTCTGTTTTAAGACTACTGAACTGACATTTTTGACCAATTGACTTCGAGGAGGATTTTCGGATGAAATAAAATGAATTTTAAAAATTAAAAGGAGTTTATTGTTAAGAATAGACCCAATAAAATTAACCTCTTTCATTTTTCACACAGGTGTCACATATTGGGAGATTCAAAATAATCTTTGATCCCTATGTTTTCAGTTTTTTGTGATTTCCTGTTTAAGACATGTTTTTGTGACACCCGTTGCGGCTAGATGGAGATGAATTTAAAGAAACCGAGAGAGGTTTTTCTTCATAACGAGCTTATATACAAAAAATGTTCTCATATTTTACACATCTGTTATGGTTTGAGAATTACAAGTGGTGTTTGGAAGCCTAGTTTTCAGAGTTTCACCTCCTGAAAAGCAGGAGATTAATTAAAACGTGTCATTTTCTGTTTGTAGTTGTTTCTATTTTGGGAAATTGGTTGGAGTTCGAATGGGTGAGATGGAAAGGACATATATGGATATATATTCATTCTATAAGAAGGTAGGAGGGTTGGATTCATGAAAAAGAGAGATGAGAGAGCTGTAGGAGGCACTTTGCCTGTGATCATTGTAACCCTGAGGGGCTTTTGTTTTTGTAAACATTTCTGTTATTGAAGGTTCATGATATTTGTGCTATCAGATTGTATCTCTTGTTTTATTTTCTAATTTGTTTTCTTACTTGAATGAATTGTACACCTTGAGTATCATGGTTTCCTTTGATTAATGGATTCTTGAGCATCTGAGGATCTGATGTATTTTTCCTATTAGTCACAGTTTACATTCAAGTACCTTGGATTCATTTATGCAGAGAGGATCTATGCTTTATGGATATTATTCTTTGTGTTATATTTTTATTCCTCTATTTAAAAAACCTTTATTTGATATGTAGATTGATTTCATTTAATGAGCAGGGTGTTTGCTTGACTCCATAGCCCAATGGTCCATCATTGATTTACAACAACTTACTGTCCTTTTCCTTCCTTGTTTTCTTTTTCTTAATTCACAAAACCAATCGAGTCTTTTTATTTCTATGTTACCAAGCTTACTCTCATTTACAGTCTGGGAGTGACTCTTGGAGTGATAACATAATTGGCGCCGTTTCCGGGGAATAGAAGTGAAGCTAGTTTCCTTGGGAAGCACGACATAGATATGACTTTTGATGGCACACAAAAGGAGGACACAGAATTCACTGTATCATATGCCTGGCGACTCCACGATTAAAGACTCCACTGGGGAGGATCTGATTGACAAAAAATGAAGAGGCTGAATTCTAAATCCAGGTATCAGTTCATTAGTCTGCTTCATGAACTGTTGTTTTTCTTTATCAACGCTTTCATGGTTTTCCCTTTGCATGTAAAGAGAATCATTTTTAGTTTTGTATATTCAGAAAATCATCATCCTTCTTGTATATATATAACCTTAGAAGAGGAAATCCATAGCCCTAGGATAAGGCACTGGAACTACAAGAGTTCTTAGAGCCTCACATAGAGGAATCTATCCCCCATGGAGCCTATGTTAGCACAAGAATTTACAGCTAGAAGAGGCTTGCCTCTCCATAAGAAACTAAATAAGATCTATAGACATATACATGCTTCTAACCTATCAACTCAAAGTTCTTGATTATTCTCATCATACAGAAGAGAACAAAAATTCCATAGTGCCATGGCACTGAGAAATTGTCTATAGAGCATGGTCTTCCATTTTACCACCTAAAATTCTACCAAATCTATTAAGATTAATGGCGCTACTAATACCTGAGGTTGCTACCCTTTCTGCACATGTTCAAGTGAAGGTGTTGTGAATTGTGATGGTGCTACCGAAAGTTTGACAAGATACACAGATGGGCGCTACCAAAATTTTGATAGGATATCCAGGAGGGCACTATCGAAATTCGCTACCGAAATTTTGACAGAGACCAAATTGTGTAGAGTTATTTTGCAAAGATGTTTTCTGCCAGTTTTGAGTGACAAACTTAAAACTTTCACTATGAACAAATGGGAAGGACGTTTTGAAAAATGGAGGAGTTTTTTGTTCATCACATACCATATAACAAAAACCTCTCTCATTTTTTCAAAATGTTCTATGGTTAGAGAGTTATTTGAAATAGAAGTCATGTTACGAAATGTGCTGCTGAAACTCTATTTTAAGACTGCTGAACTGACATTTTTGACTCGTCATTCTATGCATATGCATGTTCACAGTAATATCTGTAATTTCATTACTTCTTTTTCTGAACAAGAAAAATTTATGTAGTCAATGCTCATGTGACTAATTGACTTGCAAGGGAGGTGAAGCAATTGATGGAGTGTGTGACAATGAAGGTGTATACTCCTGGGGTGGGACAAGCATGTGGGGACTGAAATTCTGTGAGAAGTGGGCATAAGTGGCTCCTGGGAGATAATCCTTCCTCATAAACTGTGTGTCTTCCTTTTGACCTTGCCTAGCCTAGGATTACNGGAAATGATTAATGAAACTAGCCCACATGTCGTCTGCCAGTTACCAGTTGGGAACCTGAGAAAATGAGTTGTGGCCTGCGGAATCCGAGGAAAGTGGGGTTCCTTGTCCTGTAGTGTTTACATGCTACGAAGTATGCACGATTAGTGCCCTAAAATGTGACGGCTTATTACCAAGAGCATGTGTAGTTCACGTGGTCCTAGGTCTCTATCTACCTATCAGAAGACCAAACCCTACACCAAATGTCTCCTCCATTTTCGATAAAACCCTCTGCCGCTTCGAAGCTCCATTGCATCTATCTTCAACCATCAACTAAGAGATTCCATATTCCAAGTCTTATTGCTACCTTCACGTATTTCAATATTTGAAATTTGTTGGACCAAAATTTGTTGAGAACTCAATGTCCCTATTTTAAATGAATATTTGTGGTAGCCCAAAWTGAGCCCAAACATGCGCAAAGAAGAGTTTAGCAGTGGCCTCGACTATGATACTCTTTTTACAGGGTATCAAAATGGCCATAATAGAGAACCAAATCGATGACCATGTTATCACCATAACAATTTTGTTTGGAATCCAAATCTCGGGACTTAGAAAGAGGACAAATTGGTGTAGAAGTGCGACAAACTGGAGGATGATGCCATATCTAGTGGACGGGGCTAAGTCTAGCAGAGATGGGGAGTTGATGGGACCCGACAGGCCACAGATCTCATACATCCCAAATAGACGGTAAGAAACCATATCAGGCGGAGAAATAGCGCGGAGGTTAATTATTTTAAAGTGGGCCGACGAAAAATACCATGGTTTTGGCTCAGGACCACGTGGCGCCACTAGATGCATATCGGGGAGAAAAATAGTCTACCCCAAACCACTTTGCCTCATCCCCAAAATTTCCAAAAGACAAGTGCTACAGATATTTCTGTGAAATGGCTAGCGAAAGTAAGATGGGGGTTAAACCATTTGCAGACGAATTCGATCAGTTTCACGCATGTCAGTTTTCAAGTCTCAGTTTCCATGATTTCAAGTAATTTTGACCAGTCGTCTTACAAGGTGAATTCCAGGAAAACCAGAGCACATTTTGAGAAACCGAAAGAGGTTTATACTCAGCACGAGCCAAAGAAAAATAACATCTCCTATATTTCTCATAGCTATTACATACTGAGAGAATTGAGGACATCTTGAAACCTTATATTTCCAGATTCGTGATTTCTTTTGTTGGAAACATCTTTTTCAAATGCAGATCCCGGACAGATGGGGAAACATTTCACAAAACCGAGAGAGGTTTTTACTCAATACAAGTTGTTGTACAAAAAACTCCCCCAAATTTTACACAGGTGTCACAAATTGAGATATTCGAAGAAATATTCAAACCTTATTTTTCAGTTTTCATGATTTATTGTTCGAGACATGTTTTTGTGGCACGTGTTCCGGCCAATTGGAGATGAATTTAGAGAAACCGAGAGGGGTTTTTCTTCCTAATGATCTTATCTACAAAAACCGTTCTTAGATTTTACATAGATATTACGGGTTGAGATTTACAGGTGGTGTTTTGAAGCCTACTTTTTTGTGTAAACAGTTTCCAAACGAAACATTTCTTTATTTGTAACCGGTTTGGAAACAAAAGTGTTAGCAGAAGAATTTTCAGCCAGAAGAGGATTGCCTCTCCATAAGCAACTAAATAACCTCTACAGGCATATACATGATTCTAACCTATCAACTCAAAGTTCTTGATTAGTCTCATCATACATAAGAGCACAGACATTCCATAGTGCCATGGTGCCGAGGAATTGTCTATAGAGCATGGTTTGCTCTTTTACTACCTAAAATGCTACCAAATCTATTAAGACTAATGACACTGCTAATACCTGAGGTTTCTACCCATTCTGCACATGTTCAAGTGAAGGTGTTGTGAATTGTGACGATGCTACCGAAAGTTTAATAGGATACATAGATGGGCACTACCTAAATTTTGATAGGATATACAGGAGGGCGCTATCGAGATTCTCTACCGAAATTTTGATAGAGACCGAATTGTGCAGAGTTATTTTGCAAAGACGTTTTCTACTAGTTTTGAGTGACAAACTTAAAACTTGTACTATGAACAAATGGGAAGGAAGTTTTGAAAACTGGAGGAGGTTTTTGTTCATAACATACCAAATAACAAAAAATTCTCTCCGTTTTTCAAAATGTGCTATGGTTAGAGAGTTATTTGACATAGAAGTGGTGCTATGGAATGTGCTATTGAAACTATGTTTTAAGACTACTGAACTGCCATTTTTGACCAATTGACTTCGAGGAGGATTTTCGGATGAAATAAGATGAATTTTAAAAATTAAAAGGAGTTTATTGTTAAGAATAGAACCAAGAAAATTAACCTCTTTCATTTTTTACACAGGTGTCATAGATTGGGAGATTCAAAATAATCTTTGAGCCCTATGTTTTCAGGTTTTTGTGATTTCCTGTTTAAGACATGTTTTTGTGACACCCGTTGCGGCTAGATGGAGATGAATTTAAAGAAACCGAGAGAGGTTTTTCTTCATAACGATCTTATATACAAAAAATGTTCTCATATTTTACACATCTATTATGGTTTGAGAATTACAAGTGGTGTTTGGAAGCCTAGTTTTCAGAGTTTCACCTCCTGAAAAGCAGGAGATTAATTAAAACGTGTCATTTTCTGTTTGTAGTTGTTTCTATTTTGGGAAATTGGTTGGAGTTCGAATGGGTGAGATGGCAAGGACCTATATGGATATATATTCATTGTATAAGAAGGTAGGAGGGTTGGATTCATGAAAAAGAGATACGAGAGAGCTGTAGGAGACACTTTGCCTGTGATCATTGTAACCCTGAGGGGCTTTTGTTTTTGTAAACATTTCTGTTATTGAAGGTTCATGATATCTGTGTTATCAGATTGTATCTCTTGTTTTATTTTCTAATTTGTTTTCTTACTTGAATGAATTGTACACCTTGAGTACCATGGTTTCCTTTGATTAATGGATTCTTGAGCATCTGAGGATCTGATGTATTTTTCCTATTAGTCACTGTTTACATTCAAGTACCTTGGATTCATTTATGCAGAGATGATCTATGCTTTATGGATATTCTTCTTTGTGTTATATTTTTCTTCCTCTATTTAAAAAACCTTTATTTGATATGTAGATTGATTTCATTTAATGAGCAGGGTGTTTGCTTGACTCCATAGCCCAATGGTCCATCATTGATTTACAACAACTTACTGTCCTTTTTCTTCCTTGTTTTCTTTTTCTTAATTCACAAAACCAATCGAGTCTTTTTATTTCTATGTTACCAAGATTACTCTCATTTACAGTCTGGGAGTGACTCTTGGAGTGATAACATAATTGGCGCCGTTTCCGGGGAACAGAAGTGAAGCTAGTTTCCTTGGGAAGCACGACATAGATATGACTTTTGATGGCACACAAAAGGAGGACACAGAATTCACTGTATCATATGCCTGGCGACTCCACGATTAAAGAGTCCACTGGGGAGGATCTGATTGACAGAAGATGAAGAGGCTGAATTCTAAATCCAGGTATCAGTTCATTAGTCTGCTTCATGAACTGTTGTTTTTCTTTATCAACACTTTCATGCTTTTCCCTTTGCATGTAAAGAGAATCATTTTTAGTTTTGTATATTCAGAAAATCATCATCCTTCTTGTATATATATAACCTTAGAAGAGGAAATCCATAGCCCTAGGATAAGGCACTGGAACTACAAGAGTTCTTAGAGCCTCACATAGAGGAATCTATCCCCCATGGAGCCTATGTTAGCACAAGAATTTACAGCTAGAAGAGGCTTGCCTCTCCATAAGAAACTAAATAAGATCTATAGACATATACATGCTTCTAACCTATCAACTCAAAGTTCTTGATTATTCTCATCATACAGAAGAGAACAAAAATTCCATAGTGCCATGGCACTGAGAAATTGTCTATAGAGCATGGTCTTCCATTTTACCACCTAAAATTCTACCAAATCTATTAAGATTAATGGCGCTACTAATACCTGAGGTTGCTACCCTTTCTGCACATGTTCAAGTGAAGGTGTTGTGAATTGTGATGGTGCTACCGAAAGTTTGACAAGATACACAGATGGGCGCTACCAAAATTTTGATAGGATATCCAGGAGGGCACTATCGAAATTCGCTACCGAAATTTTGACAGAGACCAAATTGTGTAGAGTTATTTTGCAAAGATGTTTTCTGCCAGTTTTGAGTGACAAACTTAAAACTTTCACTATGAACAAATGGGAAGGACGTTTTGAAAAATGGAGGAGTTTTTTGTTCATCACATACCATATAACAAAAACCTCTCTCATTTTTTCAAAATGTTCTATGGTTAGAGAGTTATTTGAAATAGAAGTCATGTTACGAAATGTGCTGCTGAAACTCTATTTTAAGACTGCTGAACTGACATTTTTGACTCGTCATTCTATGCATATGCATGTTCACAGTAATATCTGTAATTTCATTACTTCTTTTTCTGAACAAGAAAAATTTATGTAGTCAATGCTCATGTGACTAATTGACTTGCAAGGGAGGTGAAGCAATTGATGGAGTGTGTGACAATGAAGGTGTATACTCCTGGGGTGGGACAAGCATGTGGGGACTGAAATTCTGTGAGAAGTGGGCATAAGTGGCTCCTGGGAGATAATCCTTCCTCATAAACTGTGTGTCTTCCTTTTGACCTTGCCTAGCCTAGGATTAC
>JZKD02S2301643.1:11706-22373 GCA_000966675.3 Picea glauca | reverse complement strand
ATTATTTTCATTATTGAATGCATAAATCATTTAAAGTTCTTTGAAATGATCAAAACTATTTCCTCATATTTCTTGTGAGAAGATATGGATGTATCATCTACTTGCATGTGATTTAGAAAGTTACATAAATGATGTTGAGTATACATTTATTCTGATATTGAAGATTTTCTTCAATATTTTATTGTAAAGAAGAAACTTGTTGCACATAAAGATCATATTATCAAGAACCATTTCAATATAAAACTAAACAATAAGATTTTGGGGTTTGTTGTCTAGCATTCTCCTTAATCCAAGATATTCAAGATATATCTTTCAGCCAAAGAGGAGTACCACCTCTATAAAAATGCACAGGAATTCATATCCTCATGAGGTTGTTGTTTGGACCTTAAACGATCTAAACATCAACATTTTTGGTGGCCATAACGGGGAACAATTTGTTTTCAAGAAATCTGATACATTTTTAGAATAAGATATTATTGGAAACTAGATGTTGTCTTGTTGAAGTTTTGAAAGAAGATCGAGAGATAGATTCAAGGAGCATTAAGTGGCCTTGAATATATATTATTGAAGCTTCAATCACAAATCAGATGTGACAACATCCATAGAACCAAAGAACCATCCAAGATTTGGGAGGATGATCTCCCTGGTGACTTCATTATTGAAACTTCAGATTTAAACCAAAATAAAAATAAAATAAAAATGCCCTGGTGACTTTACTGAAAATATTCTAGAGTTTCAAGAAGATCAATATGAAGACTCCTTCGGAGAATTTATTTCATGTTGTGAAGATGTTTTTCCTTCCCCACCAAGTCCAACAAGAGTTGTTCAATATAAAATAAAGGGAGAATGTATTCAAAGAAAGAAATGGTTGCATAGAAGTCCACTCAATTTGCAAGAAGAAGATCATCCCTTGCCAGATATTTACATGGACAAGTTTCCCATATTCTTTGGGAATACTTCAAAGGATGTAGAGAAACATTTGATTAAGTTTGATAGTTCTTGTGAAATTTTAATTTGGCTGAAAATGATATTGCATGTTCGTTTTTTATCTCAACTCTAAAGGAAAATGTCAGTGAATGGTGTTATTCATTGTTGCCCAGAACCATCACTAGTTGGGATGTACTAGAAAATTTATTCATGGAGAAATATGTTCCAAGAAAAGATCCATATTCTATTTTCTTGAAGTTGGTTGAAATCCATATGAATGAGGAAGAGACGGTCAAATATTTCACTTTCAGATTCATGAAATTTCTTCATGAGATTCCTCAAGAAATGTTTCCAAATGATGTCATTATTTTCAGTTGTTATGAAAAAAAATTTCCTGTGAATCTAAAATTTCTATTGAAACAAGAGAGAAAGTGTAGCTGGAAAGAGTTAATGCAGCGAGCTCAAGTCATTGAAATAAATGTTCTTGAAACCAGTGCTAATACATTAAACTTCCCAAAAAAAAATCAAGACAATAGAGGAATGGATTTAGAAAAAAAAATTGATGAAAGACTTGAATTTTTATTTTTATTTTCAGATCTTGTTCTTGAAACTGAAAGGAGAACTATGATGTTTCAATTCAAGAAAAATATCATTCTCTACATGTTCCACTAGAGAAAATTTTTTACCTCTCATGTGTTCAATTTGACAATAATGATCATGATGAAAACGTTGCAACATATTCTCAAATAGCAGAGCCAACTTATACCAAGCCACAAGATTTTTTTTTACATTGGATGAATAGAAGTTATGATGAAAGTCATCATTTTACATCAAACTTTTATTATATTGATTGCTCGTCTGAAGAAAAGTTTAATGAAGAAGATATCTTTCAAGCATCAAAAGAAGGTCATTTGCAACAAGAGGATCCATGGGCGATATGTTTTATTTTTGAAGATAATGAAGTTGTTGATGAACATCAAAAGACAAAATTACAGTTCCCCACAAATTTTCAGCAACAATTCATCTTTGCAACCTCACCATGAAAACACAATCATTATATAGAGGAAGCATGCTTTCAAGACATTGTTAACGAATCAAGAATCTTGGATGTGGTCAATAATAAGGAGAAAGATGAAAACATTTTAAAACTAAAATTTTCTTATCTAACCATAGAAAGAAACAGTCATGAGCAATTAAGAATTGATTTTATTGGATTGTGGTTCCAAAGAATCGTTGTTCAAGCAATGCAATCCGGTTTTGAACACATCTTCCTCAATTTTTCCTCAACACACTTCGGACATGACCTTGACTCTTTGGTACTAGCCTCAATATGTTCCAGTATTCTGAATCTCGTTCAAAAGATCAGTTGGATGCTTAAATGGCTCCATTGGAAATCTACCTACACCTAAAAGTGTCTCNTTTCAATATAAAACTAAACAATAAAATTTTGGGGTTTGTTGTCTAGCATTCTCCTTAATCCAAGATATTCAAGATATATATTTCATCCAAAGAGGAGTACCACCTCTATAAAAATCCACAGGGATTCATATCCTCATGAGGTTGTTGCTTGGACCTTAACCGATCTAAACATCAACATTTTTGGTGGCCATAATGGGGAACAATTTGTTTTCAAGAAATCTGATACATTTTTAGAATAAGATATTATTGGAAAACTACATGTTGTCTTGTTGAAGTTTTGAAAGAAGATCGAGAGATAGATTCAAGGAGCATTAAGTGACCTTGAATATATATTATTGAAGATTCAATCACAAATCAGATGTGACAACATCCATAGAACCAAAGAACCATCCAAGATTTGGGAGGATGATCTCCCTGGTGACTTCATTATTGAAACTTTAGATTTAAATAAAAATAAATAAATAAAAATGCCCTGGTGACTTTACTGAAAATATTCTAGAGTTTCAAGAAGATCAATATGAAGACTCCTTCGAAGAATTTATTTCATGTCATGAAGATGTTTTTCCTTCCCCACCAAGTCCAACAAGAGTTGTTCAATATACAATAAAGGGAGAATGTATTCAAAGAAAGAAATGGTTGCATAGAAGTCCACTCAATTTGCGAGAAGAAGTTCATCCCTTGCCAGATATTTACATGGACAAGTTTCCCATATTATTTGGGAATACTTCAAAGGATGTAGAGAAACATTTGATTAAGTTTGATAGTTCTTGTGAAATTTTAATTTGGCTGAAAATGATATTGCGTGTTCGTTTTTTATCTCAACTCTAAAGGAAAATGCCAGTGAATGGTGTTATTCATTGTTGCCCAGAACCATCACTAGTTGGGATGTACTAGAAAATTTATTCATGAAGAAATATGTTCCAATAAAAGATCCATATTCCATTTTCTTGAAGCTGGTTGAAATCCATATGAATGAGGAAGAGACATTCAAAAATTTCACTTTCAGATTCATGAAATTTCTTCATGAGATTCCTCAAGAAATGTTTCCAAATGATGTCATTATTTTCAGTTGTTATGAAAATGTTTTTCCTGTGAATCTAAAATTTCTATTGAAACAAGAGAGAAAGTGTAGCTCGAAAGAGTTAATGCAGGGAGCTCAAGTCATTGAAATAAATGTTTGTGAAACCAGTGCTAATACATTAAACTTCCCAAAAAAAATTCAAGACAATAGAGGAATGGATTTAGAAGAAAATTTTGATGAAAAACTTGAATTTTTATTTTTATTTTCAGATCTTGTTCTTGAAACTGAAAAGGAGAACTATGATGTTTCAATTCAAGAAAAATATCATTCTCTACATGTTCCACTGGAGGAAAACTTTTACCTCTCATGTGTTCAAATTGACAATAATGATCATGATGAAAACGTTGCAACATATTCTCAAATAGCAGAGCCAACTTATACCAAGCCACAAGAAATTTTTTTACATTTAATGAATAGAAGTTATGATGAAAGTCATCATTTTACATCAAACTTTTATTATATTGATTGCTCGTCTGAAGAAAAGTTTAATGAAGAAGATATCTTTCAAGCATCAAAAGAAGGTCATTTGCAACAAGAGGATCCATGGGCGATATGTTTTTTTTTTGAAGATAATGAAGTTGTTGATGAACATCAAAAGACAAAATTACAGTTCCCCACAAATTTTCAGCAACAATTCATCTTCACAACCTCACCATGAAAACACAATCATTATATAGAGGAAGCATGCTTTCAAGACATTGTTAACAAATCAAGAATCTTGGATGTGGTCAATAATAAGGAGAAAGATGAAAACATTTTCAAACTAAAATTTTCTTATCTAACCATAGAAAGCAACAGTCATGAGAAATTAAAAATTGATTTTATTGGATTGTGGTTTCAAAGCATCGTTGTTCAAGCAATGCAATCCAGTTTCGAACACATCTTCCTCATTTTTTCCTCAACACACTTCGGACATGCCCTTGACTCTTTGGTACTAGCCTCAATATGTTCCAGTATTCTGAATCTCGTTCAAAAGATCAGTTGGATGCTTAAATGGCTCCATTGGAAATCTACCTACACCTAAAAGTGTCTCTTTCCTCCAAGTAGGATAGGGTAGGTAGATATTTTGTGTACATAGTTTGTTTCTTCAGTCAAATTTTTACGCAATAAAGTCGTTGCTAAGTGAAGGTGATATTTGAAGATAACTCCATAGAGGAAGAAATACAAGAATCCATTTTGAAGATGATTCAATAGACCAATGGAGAAGGCATTTGGCCTTCAAATTTTGGTGTTCTCAACAACTTGTAGGGGGGTACTGTCCCATAGTTGGAGCCTGTTGTTGATAAAAAAAATTGGTCACTTCTATTTTCCCGCTCTTGGAATAATAANATACAATAAAGGGAGAATGTATTCAAAGAAAGAAATGGTTGCATAGAAGTCCACTCAATTTGCGAGAAGAAGTTCATCCCTTGCCAGATATTTACATGGACAAGTTTCCCATATTCTTTGGGAATACTTCAAAGGATGTAGAGAAACATTTTATTAAGTTTGATAGTTCTTGTGAAATTTTAATTTGGCTGAAAATGATATTGCATGTTCGTTTTTTATCTCAACTCTAAAGGAAAATGCCAGTGAATGGTGTTATTCATTGTTGCCCAGAACCATCACTAGTTGGGATGTACTAGAAAATTTATTCATGGAGAAATATGTTCCAATAAAAGATCCATATTCCATTTTCTTGAAGCTGGTTGAAATCCATATGAATGAGGAAGAGACAGTCAAATATTTCACTTTCAGATTCATGAAATTTCTTCATGAGATTCCTCAAGAAATGTTTCCAAATGATGTCATTATTTTCAGTTGTTATGAAAATGTTTTTCCTGTGAATCTAAAATTTCTATTGAAACAAGAGAGAAAGTGTAGCTCGAAAGAGTTAATGCAGGGAGCTCAAGTCATTGAAATAAATGTTCTTGAAACCAGTGCTAATACATTAAACTTCCCAAAAACAATTCAAGACAATAGAGGAATGGATTTAGAAGAAAATTTTGATGAAAGACTTGAATTTTTATTTTTATTTTCATATCTTGTTCTTGAAACTGAAAAGGAGAACTATGATGTTTCAATTCAAGAAAAATATCATTCTCTACATGTTCCACAGGAGGAAAACTTTTACCTCTCATGCGTTCAATTTGACAATAATGATCATGATGAAAACGTTGCAACATATTCTCAAATAGCAGAGCCAACTTATACCAAGCCACAAGAAATTTTTTTACATTTGATGAATAGAAGTTATGATGAAAGTCATCATTTTACATCAAACTTTTATTATATTGATTGCTCGTCTGAAGAAAATTTTAATGAAGAAGATATCTTTCAAGCATCAAAAGAAGGTCATTTGCAACAAGAGGATCCATGGGCGATATGTTTTATTTTTGAAGATAATGAAGTTGTTGATGAACATCAAAAGACAAAATTACAGTTCCCCACAAATTTTCAGCGACAATTCATCTTCACAACCTCACCATGAAAACACAATCATTATATAGAGGAAGCATGCTTTCAAGACATTGTTAACGAATCAAGAATCTTGGATGTGGTCAATAATAAGGAGAAAGATGAAAACATTTTCAAACTAAAATTTTCTTATATAACCATAGAAAGCAACAGTCATGAGAAATTAAGAATTGATTTTATTGGATTGTGGTTCCAAAGCATCGTTGCTCAAGAAATGCAATCCAGTTTCGAACACATCTTCCTCATTTTTTCCTGAACACACTTCGGACATGCCCTTGACTCTTTGGTACTAGCCTCAATATGTTCCAGTATTCTGGATCTCGTTCAAAAGATCAGTTGGATGCTTAAATGGCTCCATTGGAAATCTACCTACACCTAAAAGTGTCTCTTTCCTCCAAGTAGGATAGGGTAGGTAGATATTTTGTGTACATANATCTAAACATCAACAATTATTTTCATAAAACAATTTACAACTCATATAATTGATGTGAAAAACATAACAATAATATTCAAAACTATTTTCACTTTTTCGATTAAAATAAATTATACCCTTGATAAAAAAAATAATGAAAAATATTTGAATTTTTATTTAATTAATGTGAAAAATAGAGCAATAATCTTCAAAACTATTTTTCACTTTTCCAACTAAGGAAAATTATACCCTTCAAAAAATTATAATGAAAAATATTTTAATTTTTATTTAGTTTCTCACATTTTGATTGATGGAAAAATAATAGGATGACCCTTTCTATCATTACTTAAAAAAAAATTCAAACTCTGTTAAGAAAATATTACAAAGTTATTAAAAAATATACCACAATATCCCTTTCACATATATTTTATAAAATATCTATTATTAAGATGTAAATACAATTCTCTATAATCTTTTTAACTTATTAGAAAATATTTAGTTTTATTTCTTCTCTGAAATTACTTTTTAAATTTTATTTTTTAAAAACTAAAACACAGTTATATATTTATCATTATATACAAAAATAAGTACAAGCATTCTCGGTGGAGGCTTACCACAAGGGAAACCAAGACCTCTACTAGTTGAAAAAGAGCATACTAATCCATTACATGTTTACTTATCAACTTATTGTCCTAAGCACAAAAAGAAATAATTGTCCTTACTAATAGCCTACAACATGACATAAGAGCTAGATGAAATAAAAACAACCCCATATTAAGAAGAGGATGAAATAATCTTTCTTCAATTGGTTGGCCATTTGGGTCTTTCGTTTGCACATGTACCTTTGAAGATGTAACAAGCGGTTGGGGTCCTCTTCTATAAAAATAGGGTTGGACTATGTGCCCAAAGAGTGAGGGGAGTCCTCTTTCATTTCCATGGTGTTAGTGTCTTCATCTTGAACCTGGGAGATCACAATTTCAACCCCAAACATTGCTTTAAAAAATACTGTAAATTTGTTATCTACCATGTTGATTTTGTGGAGGATAGCTTATTGTTGCAAGATCCTTTCCTCAATAACCTGGGCAATAAGGGCCTTATTCAACTAGTAGGTCTCAATTATTCTAAAAAACTTAGTATCCTGTGTTCTTGAGAATCCAGGGTCTTGTACCCAACCTTCAAACTCTTCTTGAATAAGTTCATTGGATTTTATTTTTTTATCTTTTCTCTCTGATGGATTCTTCCATCTCCTCTAATTCTTCCTTAACTGATGCAAGGAACCTAGTATGGTAGAAATTGGTCGTTGCTTAGGCTTCTTTTCCAGCCTTGGTAACATAACAGGGCTCTTCATGGATAGGGGATTTCATAGAGCAGGCTCTAGCTCTCCTTTCAGCCTTGTATTTCCCTTTTTGACTAGCCATGGAGTTATTTCCTTGGGTTATTGTTTATATGCTAAGTCTAGGCTAGAAGAGAGGTAGGATGATAGGAAAGACACTAAAGTGCGCTACAAGACTTGTCTATAGGGAACTAGGAGGCACCAAGGGATCTATTGAGCCGCTTCTAGATATTTGAACCCTCTACCCATAGACTAGGAGAGCACTAATGTCTCCCAGACCTTTACAAGTTGATTTCCTAGAGAGTCCACCTGAAAATTCTTGACAACAAGGTGCAAAAAGACAAGAATAGAACTATAATTTGACAAAGGATGTTACCTAGGTGGTGAATCATTTTATCCACTAGTGTTTTAGGGGGGTCGAGACCCTAGCTGTCCTCCTCCTCTTGTCCAGACAAACTTGAACTCCAAACTTTCACAACTAGCATTCTTGAATAATTAAACTCATGTGCTAACTAATAGCCAAACACCCTATGTTCTTCCATGATGTGAGGTATCATCTCTCCAACTAGTGACCAAAACTTTGTACGCCATCAAGATAGGCCAATTCTCCCACGATTGAACTAGAAATCACCTCCCATTTCTTTCCATAATTGTGGTGTGTACTAGCGTTCATGTTGGCGACCAAGCAAAACATGGCGTGTTTTGTGGGGATTTTTTTATTTTATTTTTAACATGATTTTGTTTCATTATTATTTTTTTTAATTTATGACCATTGACAAACTTAAATAAAATATAAGGAAAAAAATTATTTTTAAAAAATTTATAAATTTATATTTTATTTCATTAAAAATTTTCAAAATATGACTAGTTTGAATAATTTTTTTAATTTTTATTAATTTTTTTTAACCAGAATAGAAAATAGGATTTATATATTAAAAGGAGTTGCGTCGAGGCCACAAGATTTAGATACATCAAAATTAAAAAAAAATCTCTTTGACTATACTATTTTCTAAGCACACTATACTATCCTTTAACGAAGTTTCCACACCAAATGTCTAGGTAATTTCATAAGTAATTTGCTTAACAAATTGTCCCAAAAAACATGCAATTCTAAAAAGCATTCACAACATTAAGGATGAACATTTCCCTATGCTTATTGCCTCCCTTTAGAATGAGGAGGAATTTGTTCCTCGATTTCCATAGGGTCCCTAATCCGATTGACTGTCTCTTCCTCCCTCATGCAACGTGGCCAAGGATTTCCAGAACCTAGGTTGTTGGAGGCCAACGAGAGTGCTTCCAGTGACGAAGACGCTACCAGGGTATGTAGCCTGCTACATTCCACTTCCAAGGAGTCAATCCTTTGCTTCTAGAGTAAGATGAGGGTCATGAAATTGGCATTGAGTGTGGTAATGCCCTACTCTATCTCTATAAATTTGTCTAAGATAAGCATGATGTTAGAATATGAATGAATGTGCTTGTTTTACCATTGACAATATTGCTATTGTCACCCAACCATAGGCTGAAGCCACCCTCCGAGCACCTTAACCTTGACAGAGAATCACTCTAGAAGCAAACCCTAGGCTAGATAGTCAAATAAAGGGTAGCTCACCTTTCCCCAAGGATAGCGCACCAACAAGGTTGATCAGATAGTCCAAACCCTAACCAAGAGATAGTCCAAGCCAAACGTGATTGATTAGCTGCAACAGCTACAATGGCAGCTCTCCTCCAAACCTGCGCACAAAACTGGGCACTACAGTGCGCACAAGTGTTGCTCTGCAATTCTGAGACTGCCTGCCAGAATGAAGACTGGCCTCCTGTATTTATAGTAAATCTGGCTAACTTCTTGGGCTAACTTCTCATTATGGGTATCTGTCTGTTCAATATATATATTATTTCTTCTGGCCGACTTCTTCTCTTGGAGGCTAATAACGTAATACAAGTTATCCTCTTGAGCCGACATGTCTTCTAGGGTTATTAGCCAACTCATTAGGGTTTCTTCTTGCTTCCCGAAATATTCTATTCTAGTTAGGTTTACACGTGGAGGTAAATACCTCCCGCAGTTACCATAATATCAACACTCCCTCCTAGCTAGGGAGGTATTACAGGTAATGGTCTTGAGCACAAATATACCATTCACCCAGTAGAATCAACATAGTTGTATAGACTATCTTATGACTAGATCATGAGCACCATCATCACCATTGGTGTCATCAGCTGCATCATCTCTCGAAACCATACTCTATCTGAGTAATGATACTCACTCCATAGAGTGACACAAGAGCCATTATTCTAATCTAGAAGAGTAAATGTTGTGAACCATTTTCTATCTGGAAAATCTCTGTTCATTGATCATCCATCTAGATGATAATCATTTTCAACACTATTGATAGTCTTCAAGTCAATTGGAACAATATCATTATTGTCTTCTGCAATATATAATTGGCTCCCTCCGTCTAACAGAGTTCACGCTTTCGTCTTATCTTCTGCAAAACGTCATAAGTCTTTCTCCAATTTCCTCTTGATTGTTGACTTCTTTCTGTCTTTGCTTCTTCTAAGTCTCTTCATGATTGATTTTGATTTCGTCTTTCCTTGTATAATGATAGAAGTCCTTATCTTGTTGTTCTTCCATAGGTATATTTCTTCTTGGAACACATTATCTTTCGAGAGATAGATATACAAGATATGTACAAAGACGATGCAAACAAGATATGTACAAGAACTAAGAAGAGTATTGTTACCTTCAAAAGAAGAAGTATCTTTCATCCTGCTTAGTCTTCTTTGTAGGTTCCTTTTCTTCGGAAACTAATGCTTCGTGTTTTTCCTTCCTTTTCTTTAGTTCAGGACAATGATTCTTGTAGTGACCACACTTTCGACAGTTAAAGCATTGTATTTCTGAAATATCTTTCTCTTGATTTTGCTTCCTCCTTGAACCAATATTCCTTTTGTTCCTGAAATTCTTGAATCTTGTTGTGAAGGCTTGATCATTGTATTTCTTTTGGGGTTTATCTTTTTCACTAATCTTGGATTCTTCTTGAGAA
>JZKD02S2301643.1:0-11322 GCA_000966675.3 Picea glauca | reverse complement strand
ACTTAAAATGTCAAAATAAATTGAAGTCTGTTGATTGTGAAAATGTGAAAGAAAGAATACCACTACAACAAAATTACCACTTATGCTTTTTCATTGAGAACAAAAGACCAACAAAATTTGTTATTCATCGTTATTGCAAAAACCTAGTTTCTCTCTATTGTTTTTTCTCTTCACAATTTATTGCTATGCATAATATACTAATATGTTATTCTCCATTACTTTCTTCAACTCTAACAAGTAATAAAATCATAGCTCATAGCTTTTTTTCCTCGCTCTGTTCTCCTTTTTTCATGTTTTTATGGGAACTTGATATTATATGTATAATATATGTATATTTTTCCTAGTGTAATAGAGGAAAAAACAAGTAGAGTAGATTCCAAAAAACAATCCATGAGAGGATTATTTCTCATGGCCATTTTCTTTCTCATCCCACCATATTGACCCTCGTTTCTCTACTGGAAACTACTCTAGGTTCTTATTATGGCCACATCTAAAACCCTTAGATTGCAAACAAATGTTGCATTAAAACCTTGAGAAAAAAACTTGAAGAAAACACAAGGATATGAGAATGAATAGGAGAAGAGAAGGATGGATTTTGAATCTCCCTCTGACTCGTGGCATCACCTCAAAGTATTTGAGCCATTCTTGTTGCAAACAAAATACATTCATTGATGTTGTAGGTTTTTGTTGATAAAGGCATGGGCACTAGACCCTTCCAAAACTTTGTTTGCACATTGCACACAAGCCTAAATTAAAATAATGAAAAAAATGCATACTAAAACTGAATACTTGTAAATAGTGTTATAACCAATGAGCAACTGGTCATCCCTCTCACAACTACAATGAAATGGTATCTTTTTGCAACTTCTCTCTTGCCATACACACTCAAAACGCAAATGGATTTGGATTCCACTGGTAGTGTTGTTGCATGAGAAGAAGAGGACAAGAGATGAAAGAAAGTAGGATGAAGATGGTACAATGGGTAGGTAGAAGAAGACTTTGGAGAAGGACAAGACAAATGGTGAATGTTGTTCCATTTGTATATATATAATATATTTTAAATATTATCGCAACAAGTGGGGGAGTTCCAAAATATTAAGATCATTGAGGTATTTGGTTTGAACCCATCACTTCTCTCTCGTTGCACATCTCAGCGCTGAGAAACTCAAAGCGTTAAGGGAGACTTTGAGGTAGTAGTTTTTTTTCTCTATTATTATCCTTTCACGATGTTTCCAGTAATATTTGATGGATATATTCCCTTCCTTGGTTGGTTGTTATTTTTCATGTTTTCCAATATCAAGAGAAGCCTATAGATAAGTGGAGAACTACTATAAATATGATCCAAACAATTTATTATGGCATTTTTGTTCAGTTGGAACTCTAGTTTGAAGTAGAAACCTCAATGACTTGGAGTTGAATTCGGGTAATGTGTAGTTAAATATTTAGATCCGGGAAAATTTTCCAGTTATAGTATTTTATTGACATGATTAGTCGAAGACTAGAGAAGGAATTTATTTGATTTGTTATCACTCATTTTTTATAGCTCAAATGTTATTTATATTGTAGTCTTTATGCCACTTCTATATAGACTATAATTCCTTTTAAATGTAGGCTTTCATGTGATCCAAAAATCCTTAGATACCACTTATTCCTTTAAAATATACATATTAGTAACTAACCTAATTATGAATAAATTCTTGATCTTACTGGGATGATTTGCAGAAAAAACGATGTTGTGTTTCTTATCCAAAATCTCATAAAATGATGATTAATTTGAGGAATTATGAGATAACATAGAAAAAAAAAACTTAAATTATACAATATTGATGACATATTTTACTCCATCTTCAAGTCCCATCTAGAAAGTAAGACCGCCTCTTATCATCTCAAAATGTAAAATTACATTACAACACAAACCTACACAAACAATTTTAAGGACTCTCTTTAATTCTGCTGCTCAAACTTAGATATAGAGTTTATCATTGAATTCCTTGTGAAATTATGAGAAAATTGAGTATAAAGTCGACCATATTATAAACTGTCTCAAGTTCACCCTCTTTACACGCCAAATAATGCACTATGGCGCTCATTAATGATAATTTGGACTGAGACTTTTACAAATGACCTCTTAGCATGAAAATAACATCACTATTGAACTCCTCTCGCAAAAATGAGAAAAATGAGTATAAAGTTGGGTATGTTTGGACAATATACCTCATGACATGCATATCGAAACAATACCAAAAACTTAAATTCCTCTTTGGCACACAAATCTATGTGTTTGTATGTCCTCAAGATCCATGCCAACCTCGCTATTAGTGTCTGCCTAAGACTGTGTGCAATATCGGGGTGTGTGTGTCGATCTTGGACCGTGCGCCCATAAATAGGTCGTGTGCCTAAACCTCCAACCGGAATTGTTGGAAAACATTTAATTTATTGTTGGGGAACCCCATAACAAGCGGTACCTGTGGCATAGCGGTTAAATCATTGGACTGTTATATGGCGGGTCGCGGGGTCAAACCCTATCGACCATGCCATATATAGTATTTTGTTACAACAATGGCATACAGTTTTAAATGCAACGATGTGTGTGTGTGTGTGTGTGATATATTGTTAATGGTTTATAACCAAAGTTTAATACCTCCGCCGATCATGGTAGTAGTTACGGTGTCGTGGGATACCATATGAGTGCATATAATATGTATCAAGGGCTTAGCCCTCGGCCCCTTTTTTTCCTCCAACCATTACAAAACACAAACTTAAATATAATCGACACCCCATATAGTTATGAACTAATGCGATGGTGTATTGGTAATGAATGCTTGTGTAAGGTTTATGGGAGGTCGTGGGTTTGATCCTCCGAACTCCCAAAATTTTAACAAACATTAACCATAATAGGCCAATGAGGGACTGCCATGTGGCAGTCTCTTATTGGATCCCTTGTGCCATGTGTCATTACGCAATTGGTCCACTTGGAATGTACGATTGTCCAGTCACCTACCAACGTGTCATGCCACATCACCTACTACCTGCCACGTGTCTCCATGTGAGGTCACCATGTTATCACTGTATGGTCATACGGTTGTGCCATGTGTCACCTTTGACTTTGACTTTTCCCCCTATTTGATTTGAACTTTGACCATCCATAACTTTTGCATGTGAACATTTTTTTAGGCAACTTTTTGCATTGTTGGAAAGCTATCGTCGAGCTCTACGCATTATTGTAGTTTTTTTTAGAGCATTTGATATGATCAAATTTTGAGATTTTATGGATCCTCCTAGATCTTTGTGAGTGTTCTAGATCCTCCTGGACCTCTATGAGCATCCATGGATCCTCCTAGATCACACATTCCCACTGAAGAACTTTTGGTCCTCCAAAAGTATGAATATTTCAACAAATTAGTGATGATAACTCCTACTCACTCTTCCATCTTACTGTAATTCTCTTATCTAGTAACTTAGTGATGATGATGCTTCTTCACTCTTTCATATTTCCCAATATCTTGGGACTTAGTCTTCATCTTGGATCTTAGATATTATATTAGTGTACTTATGTCTTCTTCTGAAATATGGCTCTGGCTATGGCATTGTTGCTAATAAAATATAGCTCTGGTTTTGGCTCATACATTCCCTATAACAAAAATATGCTCACTAAATCTCTACAATATTTGAATCTGAATCTTGTACTCAACATCCACTCCCATCTCCTTCTCTACTGAAGATAGTCTATCTCACCAATATGAAACCAAATCGAATGTTGATCTATGCCTTTCCCTTTGGACTCTTTGTTCCTGTACTATGGATGTATCTGTAGGAGTCTCTAAATGAATTCCCTATTCATTGTCTTTATCTTGCCTTGAAAACAATTCTATCTATATTGTAACCATGTGTGCATCTACACGAATATGACATAATATCTTGAAGATGCTTATAGCATGCATCCTCTTACAAAGAAGATTATTTCTCCTTTTCCAGTTCCAAGAAGATTTGCATAACTTCGATGCTCTTCCCGCTTTGGATCTACATGTTCCAACTGCCTGCATCTTTTTGTTCCTTCACCTTCAGTACTTCAAAATAAGAATGTTGACTTAGACAATTCGATCCATATTTAGTCCTTTAGTTGATAACAAGACAATACAATTATCTACATTGTTGATAAAAGGCTCGAAAATCTTTATAATATCCCTCTTGCTCTTATAACAAAGTGACTATATAGAAACCCTTTACAAGATTCCTATCACTTCAAACAATATGTAAGGTGGCTATATAGAAATCATTTTCATTATTCCTCTCACTCTTAACAACATATAAGGTGGCTATATAGAAATTCTCTTACAAAATTCCTCTCACTCTTATCAACCTATAAAGTGGCTATATAGAAATTTTACAGAATTCCTCTCTCTTATAATCTACAATGAGTCACTGTCTTACAAGCCTTCTAATACAACATTAGAAATAGACTTAGGAGGTATCTACATATGTATATTAGCTTGCATTTACAAATATACATATTTAAAATGAAATCTTTTTTTATGGATGGTTTATTCATGGACTCATCCTCCCCTTAGTATTGGAAGGAGTCCCACATATTCCTATATCTGACAATGCCTCTGACGCCAATGTTGAATCTGACTTAGAATCTAATGTTGAATCCAAGAAACCATTAGACTAGATTATAGGTCTTCCTAATAACCTATAAAACCTCTAATTATGAACACCAAGCACTATTGTTGTGTCTTGAGTAGTTTCCCTTGAATACACAAGTATTTGGCCATTCTGAAATGCGACTGCATATCCTTCATCTTCAAAAGACACAATTGAGAGTAGGGTTATTTTCAAATATGGAACATGGAATATGACCTCTTAGCACGAAAATAACATCACCATTGAACTCCTCTCGGAAAAATGAGAAAAAAGAGTATAAAGTTACCTATGTTTGGACAATATACCTCATGGCACACATATTGAGACAATACCAAAAACTTAGCTTCCTCTTTGGCATGAAAATATATGCATATGTACTTCCTCGGGATCCATGTCAACCTTAGGATTAGTTTCTACCTCAGACTATGTGCAGTCTCAAGGTGTGTGTTGGTCTTGGACCACGTGCCCATAAATAGGTCGTGGGCCCAAACCTCCAACTGGAACTGTTGGAAACCATTTGATTTATTGTTGGGGAATCCCATAACAAGCACTACCCATGGAATAAGGATTAAAATGTTCGAGTGTTATATGGCGAGCCATGGGGTCAAACCCTGTCGACCACGCCATATATAGTATTTTGTTACAACAGTGGCATATAGTTTTAAATGCAACAAAATAGATATATCTGATATATTTTTAATGGTTTATAACCAAAGTTTAATACCCCCGTGGATCATGGAGTTAGATACAGTCTCGTGGGATACCATATGAGCGCATATAATATAGGTCGAGGGCTTAGCCCTCTACCCTTTTTTTCTGCCAACCATTACACTACACAAACTTAAATATAATCTACTCTCCATATAGTTAAGAACTAATGCGATTGCATATTGGTAATGGATGCTTGTGTAAGGTTTATGGGAGGTTGCGGGTTCGATCCTCCGAACTCCCAAAATTTGAATAAAATTTAACCATAATAGGTCAATGAGGGACTACCACGTGGCAGTCTCTTATTGACTCCCCTGTGTCACGTGTCAATACGCAATTGGTCCACTTGTATTGTATGATTGTATAGACACCTACCAACTTGTCATGCCATGTCACCGACTACTTGCCACGTGTCTCCATGTGAGTTTTCCACGTCAGCACTATACAGTCGTGTCATGTGTCATCTTTGACTTTGACTTTTTTCCATGTTTAACTTGAACTTTGACTATCCATAACTTTTGCATACGAACTCCGTTTGAGGTGATTTTTGCGCCATTGGAAAGATATCGCTGATCTCTATGTATTGATGTAGTTTTTAAGATCATTTGAGAAAATCAAATTTTGAGCTTTTATGGATTCTCCTGGACCTTTGTGAGCGTTCTGGATCCTCCTATACCTTAGTGAGTGTTCTTGGATCATTTTGGATCAACATGCCATTTATAGTGGGTGATAGGTGAGAGTTTGTTTTAGACTCATTCTTCTTTCAAAGTGTTGCAACACCTAAGAAGTCTAATTTTTGTTCTTGCTTTGAATAAAAATTGCAATGTTTCTCTTGGGAGATAAAAAAAAAATGGTTGGTTTTTATATTACCAACTTCAAAAAAAATTGAGCTACGAGTCTTGGGAACATTCAAGGCACATATCCTCTTCCTAGATTGTAGAGCACACCTTGTTTCTCTCATTTTAATAAAAACTTACAATAATTTTACTCTATAAAAAAATTGCAATGCAACATTACAAAGTAGTAAGTGGTTAATGAAGAATAAAATGCCTTGTAAAATTCAAAATATTTTCAAGATGGAGATCCTCAATAGTCCCGTGCCTTGTAAAAGAAAAAAAAAAAACAAAGTTTTTGCCTAAAGGTATGGAAGAAGGTGGTTTAGTCTTCAACTACATGAAACATGTGATCCATTTTTTTAAGTACCGCTAGAGTTTATGTAATTGACTCAAATCCCATCAACATTGTCCCAATTTAACTGTAGAGAGAGCTCACAACAAAGTTGCATTGTCAAAGAAAAAGGTCGATAGGAGTACACAATCAACGATCATCAAGTTAATATCAAAAGGCGCTTTCCTTGAATTGTCTTTATTTTTTATTATATGTATTTTCACTTTTTGCTATTAGAAATATGTCCAGCTAATATAGCAGGTTCCAATACTTGAGATTCCATCCAAAACAAATTTTTGAAAACAATGGAAAAAAAAATCCTCCCATCCATAGAGCATTTAGATTAATTAAGATTAGTGTATTAAAAATGTCAACAAAATTCCCATCCATTTCTGTGTCAAAAAAAATTCCCATCCATTTCTTTGTGAAATTTCTAATAAATTTGAAGATTTCCTTTAAAATTTGAGTTACATGTAGGCAAATAACAAGTAACGAGTTATTAAAATACTTTGGCCAAATGTTGTTCTAATTCCACTAATATCAATTTTGTAATAAGGTTCCAGGCCTAGCTAAACCAAGGGCCATTAAAAATCATTCCTTGGATAATTACATAAAGTGGGTAAATTGTTACTTCCACTTATTAGTCCCTGCCAAAGCGGGGACTATAGATTTCGGTAAAGAGTCAGCATTCATTGACTCACAATTACTTTGTCCCTTTACCAATTTTTTACCAAAGTTTTTCCAAAAACGTCACAATTACTTTGTCCCTTTACGAACGTTTTGCCAAAAGCATTTATTATTTTGATTTTTTTTAATAAAAAATAAATTTTTATATTTTGTGGTTTGATAATTTGAATTTTTCTATTGGTTGGGAGGGGTTTTGATGTGATTTAATTAGCCTTGGTGTGTTCAATTTGTTTTTTTTCTATTTGTCAGAGGCAAACAAATGATTTAAAAAAAATAAAATTTAAATTTTTAGTAAAAGGCCACGTACAAAGATCACTCATCCTCGTGGCCACGATGGACACCTGCTAGCCAGAGAGAGAAAATCAATTTGAATGACACGCTAGATCATTACCTGTTCGCCTTCTCTCCTACACGTAGACACGCTCAATATTGATACCTAGCGTGTCTACATGATTATGGAAACTGATACTTGGCGTGTCTAAAGATTGATTTGACCTTTTTTTAAGTGGTGATCCCATATTGGGTTTTCGATAGTGGTGATCCCATATTTTAACTTTACATCAATTTTAATAATAAATTCTTCTCAATTCTAAAATGAAAATATTCACTGAAATATATGAATAAACAATAACTTGTTAATGAAAACTTAAAATTTATTTTCCATTTCTCTAGATCTACACAAACATATACATAGATAGAATTCTAAAATGAAAATATTCATTGAAATATATTAATAAACAATAACTTGTTAATGGAAACTTAAAATTTATATTACATTTCTCTAAATCTACACAAACATACATAGATAAATTGAAGAAATTGTTAAAGATCCCATGCCTGTTGCACCTTGTTTTATTTAGTGCAGGCAAAGTAATGTTTTTTTTTTTTTTTCACTTTTTTCATCTTAGAACAGATACAAAGTTTTATGCACTTCCCATTGGGTTGTACCTTGCTTTTCTTGGAGTTGTATCTTGCATTTTTGGCATAGTAAGAGTATGTTATATGGTAATGTATTGAGAAATGGCACCATGATTGTCTTGGAGTTGTATCTTGCATTTTTGGCACAGTAATAGTAATGTTTGTCTTGGAGTTGTATCTTGCATTTTTGGCACTGTAATAGTAATGTTATATGGTAATATATTGAGAAATGGCATCATCGTTGTCTGACTAATTACTGTAATGGTATATGACAGTATATCTAAAAATGACAATGTTTAATGCAACTATTTGTTATTTTTTTGCGCCCTTACTGAGCTTCTAGGGTTATGGTATAATATTGATAACATGCAACCTAGAACTAAGATTCAACCAATGTAGCTTCTAAGGTTATGGTATAACGCTGATAACATGCAACCTAGAGCTAAGATTCAACCAAAGTTTAACTATTAGTCATTATTTTATGTAAAAATGGTAATGTTTAATGCAATTATTTCTTCTAGGGTTATGGTATAATCTTGATAACATGCAACCTAGAACTTAGATTCAACCAAAATTAGATTTTACAACCTAACTATTATTCATTAGATTCAACCAAAGTTAGATTTTACAGCCTAACTATTATTCATTATTTTATGTAAAAATGATAGTCAAGTTTTCTATTATATAATTTCATACACGATTTCATTTATCCTTGATTCAACGAATAAATACATTTATATGTTATCAACCTAGAACTTAGATTCAACCAAAATTAGATTTTACAGCCTAACTATTATTCATTAGATTCAATCAAAGTTAGATTTTGCAGCCTAACTATTATTCATTCTTTTATGTAAATATGATAGTCAAGTCTTCTATTATACAATTTCATACACGATTTCATTTGTCCTTGATTCAACGAATAAATACATTTATCTTAACTGATGGTACGATGGATTTAAATTTAAGTGGACAAGTCTATCTGTAGGTTTCACTTGGCTTTGGAATTTTCTAACCAAGAATATTTGTATCCAAGAACAAGTTTTAATACTGGCATCCATCAAATGCAAGATATGATAGGAGATACAAGGATTTTATAACTGTGTAGATGTACATGTTTTTAACCAAGAACAAGTTTTAATACTGGTATCCATCAAATGCAAGATATGATAGGAGATACAAGGATTTTATGACTGTGTAGATGTACCTGACCAAATTTATAACTATTGTACTTGACCAAATTTATAACTATTGCAGATATGATAGGAGATACAAGGATTTTATGACTGTGTAGATGTACTTGACCAAATTTATAACTATTGCAGTATAGGGATTTTATATTTGAGGGTAAGTCATGATGCTACTCAGTTCTCTCTTTCTGTTTCAACTTGGAACCTTGGCAGCATATATACAATCAGGCCAGTGGACCATGCTCAGAATCTGTGTTTCATTTCAACCAGTTCTAAGTTGATATTTAAAATGCTTCCATGCAAAGTAAATTAAGACAATAAACTTCAGAATATGTGTTTCATTTCAACCAATTCTAAGTTGACATTTAAAATACTTCCATGCAAAGTGAATTAAGACAATAAACTTTTGGGTTGGTCCAGATAGTTTCTTTCCTTGATGTTTGTCCTGGTTGTTAAAATAGTTTCTTTCCTTGATGTATGTCTTGGTTGTTACTTGAATGTCATCAAACAGTTTATTTCCTTGACGTTTGTCATGATTGTTATGGACTTGGGGACATGTTAGTTTCTTTCCTTGATGTCTGTGGTGGTTGTTATGGATTTGGGAACATGTTGGTGGTGTTTCTCCCTCTACTTATCTTCATTTTCTCAAAACTAATTAATTCTTTTATTTAAATAATTTAAGTTTTTATAATTTTATAATATTATTTTTATTATTTTCTCAATTAATATTATTTTTGGTTTTTTCTTTATTTTCCTTTCAATTTCCTTTGAATTTAAAGGTAAAAAACAATCTAATCATAAAGCACAATAATTTAGGTTTTGATCACCTCAATCTACTCATTATCTACTTTTTGTAGTGTAATATGCAATATTACCTCTCATGCACCTATAATGTCACTTTTTAATTTCATCCTACTCTTAGAATGTTACTCTCTTTAAGAAGAACATTGTCCTTGATGCCTCTGAAATATTACCTCTCATACACCTTCAGTGTCAGTTTTTATTTTTGTTTTGTAATATGCAATGTTACCTCTCATACACTTATAATGTTATTTTTTAATTTTGTTTTGTAATATGCAATGTATTGTCCTGCCTCTGAACTATTACCTCTCATACACCTGCAGTGTCAGTTTTTATTTTTGTTTTGTAATATGCAATGTTACCTCTCATACACTTATAATGTCATTTTTTAATTTTGTTTTGTAATATGCAGTGTTACTTCATAAACCTGCAATGCTTCTCTCTTATATTGGGTGTAAATTGTTTTATATTTATGATGTTTTGGAAATTTAATTTAGCTAGTCAAATTTTTTTTTATGTTTATAACGTTTTGGAAATTTAATTTCAATTAATTTTATTTATAAAAATTGTTAATATATAAGTTGTAGCTGATTTAATTTCAGCTAATCTATTCATAAAAATTTATTCATAAAAATGATTAATATATATGTGAAATTTATAATCGTGAAATTTATAGTCAGTGCAACACAATGGGGGAGATAAGGTTGTGCTTATCAATATCAAGTCTTTGAATATTTAGAAGGTTGCCATTGCCATTGCCTCTTTACACTTATTAGAAGGTTGTCATTGTCATTGCCTCTTTACACTTAAAGATAATAAAATTTTACAAGAAAACAGTGGCTTTAATTAAGTAGCCTCTGGAAAATTTGAGGCTTCAAAGTGACTTTAATAAGATAGCCTCGCCTCTTGGGAATTGGAGGCTTCTTACTTAAGCAGTGTATATGCAATGATAAATACATTAAAATTAACATATTAAATTTTTTTTTTTAACAATAAATTAGTGTTTGAATTATCATATATATTTGAAAGAGAGTTATTTATTTAATATAAATATAATTTTTTATAGTAAATATAATTTATTTAATTATATGCAATAATAAATACATTAAAATTAAAATTAAAATATTTTAATTTATTTTATTTAAAATTGTATGCAATATAAAATATCTTAATCAATACATTTGGATAGAAATTTCATACACCAATG